>JBBPBO010001984.1:48095356-48270543 GCA_037974295.1 Cicer cuneatum | reverse complement strand
AATTCAAAAAATTCATCAAAATTTTCAACCAAAACCCATAAAATTAATTATATTCTTTAATATAATACAAATTTTATCAAATTCGTAACTCGAATATTCAAATAAATTCATATTTTTATTATTTATTAGATGGAATTTTAAAAATCAAATAAAAAATGAAAATATGAGTTTATTTGAATATTTGAGTTTCGAATTTTATAAAATTTATATTATATTAAAGAATGTAATTAATTTTATGGGTTTTGGTTGAAAATTTTGATGAATTTTTTGAATTTTTGTAAAAAAAATGATAATATTGTTAACATTTTAAAAGATAAAAGATTAAATTGTCACTTAAAAATTAAAATAAAGGACCAAATCGAGAAAAAAAAAAAAGATAAAGGATTAAAACGTTACCTGAAATTAAGTTAAGGAACCATGATGCTATTTAACCTATATTTTATTATGCACTCTACCAAGTTAGACCTATTTTGGGGTGGGTCGCGCCAGGGAGGGGACGAGACTTGAAAGTGAGATACAATGCATAATAATAAACTCATAAATCTACCGGTAATTTTAAGTATTATATGGCAAAAGATTTAATTGAACCTCGCTCTAAAAATCACATGGCAAATGTTTCATTGATGGCCAAAACGGTTTACTGGTGCCTCGAACGCAAATAACTTGCAAACAAATATAATTCCTTTTACATTCACCCAAAGATATAACTCAATTAACTAATATGGCCGATAAGTGGACACTAATACCAAATGAATTTAATTTAAGTTTAATTTACACATTTTGACATGGTAAATTTCTTTACACAATTCAATAATTTATGACCAATGGTGTAGGCGACTTTAAATAAAAAGGTCAAATATTATTAATGATATAACAATTGTGATTAATTAACGATATAAAAAATCTTTACATTGTAAGTGTAAAAAAAATTTACATTATCAATCAATTACAACCGTTATATCATTAATAATATTTGACATATATCATAATTATCTATAAAGTCACTAATATGATTGATTAAAATTTGACGTCTGTGTAAAACTTTTCTGCAATTGTAAAACATAACAACCTTCCATGTAAGTCGCTTCATTATGCCCAAAAAATGTGGGTTACTTGATTAGGCTAACATAATTTCGTTCTCTTTTAACATTGAAATTACTATTGAAATTAAGTGAGTGGAAAATCACACGTCGACTAAAAATAAATGAAATATTAAATATATAAGAGAAATGATTCATACAGCTAATATCTTAAAGTTTTGAATTGAAATATATCAAATTCTCTTGTAGTCCTAAACCATTTAGTCTGTTGATACTCCTGCGCTCCCCTGTATCAAACTCGACTCCCCAAAATTTATTTAATTATAATTTGTAAAAAAATTATATTTTTCAACAAATCTATCACCTGTTCAAAAATGATCAAGAGAAATTGAACTCATGTAGCTGACCACGACTCATCCCAAACTTACAGCAACAGGAACAGCACAAACTTGTATAGTTGTTTATTTGAAATATATGCGGCCGATTTCTCTTCAAAATTTATAGATTTACATGCAAAATTGACTTAAAATGTTAATGTAATCTCTTGTCCAACACGACTCTTCTCATATATATACAGTGGAATAATTAGTGTTATGTACTGGACTTCTGTACCAAAAAGGAAAATATGTTCCCTTCAAATCGAATCTACATTCTACCTGGCCATAAAGTATAAATATTTGAACCATATGCTTATATGTTAAAAATCTATACATACATGGGACACATTGAGAATCAGACCCATTATATATCACCTACGCTTCAAACGCTTATGAATTTTCTGATGCTTCAAAGAATCAGACTTGCAAATTTTCCAAGTCATCAAAGACTTCCACACTTTTTCCTTCTTAATCTTCCTTGAATCTATTATTCTCTGATACTTCCATTTTCTGTATTTTTGGCGGTTATTCAACCAGCTGGAATAATCTTTACCCTTCGTACACTCAAGGAAGTCAGCAAGTTCAGCATAATCAGATACTTTTTTGGGTAATATGCAATCAAGAAACAATTCCCCATTACAGATCTCCTCTGATCCATCCTCTACTGAGTTACAAGGGGTGATGGAATCCGTTCTGAAAAAGATAAGATGGTTCAGACCACACGATAGCATAATAGAATAACAGCATTAAAATTGAACATTGAACAACTTTATGAGACTTCTATTTACAAAACACTTTAGTCTACTTTATTACAAATTTGGATCGTGCTAACTGGTAGCCAGTGCCCTAAGGTTAAGGAGTCGAGAGGAAATCTTTTTTTTGAAAACAGCAGTATTCAATGCGTTAGGAACATTGAGGCTTTGTTTGGTTGAGCAGAAAGTAAGAAGTACAAAAGAGGTGACAAATATAATAGATTTGTTGTATTGTTTGGAGTAAGGGAAAGAGGTGACAAAGAGAGGAGAAAGAAAGGTAAAAAGTGATAAGAAAGAAAATGTTTTTCATTGGACAAAAGCCAGAGAATGTCTAAAGCTTTAGTGTGTACAGAAGACAGGCATGTTGCACTGCAAATATTCTAAATAAAAAGAGAAAAAGCCAAGACTCACAAAAAACAAATACCAAAAAACATTAGAATGAAAAATAGAAAAAGATTACACATATAGAATTACTATATTTCTAAACAGAAAATTCAACATTCAAGCCCCTTGTTAAACACAATGAGAAGGATATAAGCAGCAAGCAAGTTCCTTTCTTCCAGCGGTGGTAATCAATAAGGGGCCAAGGGCATGGAGTAATTGTAAATGTGCTAATGAAAGTATTTTCAAGATTTAAACATACCACGAGTTCCAAGAAAAGTGAATATGATATAATTTAATCCAATAAAGAGTAACATTTCGGATTTCTAAATATCTCATAACTTCATAGAAAAACAAGACTTCAAATTTTTAAAATTAAAAATAATTCAAACCTGACCAGTGCATTCTCTTACGAGTACCACTTGAGCAGGCCCAAGTGGCTGGTGAAGGGCCGGAGAGAATTGAGAACATTTAAATAGAAAATCAAGAATGTGTCACTCACTCAAAGACAGCACATGTAAAGACCACGAAGAATTAAACACAATGCATACCTTAAAATACGTGTTCGAATTCTATGAAACTCTGCTGCAACTTTACAGATACTTTGTTTATTTCCAACCTCCTGCAACATTGTACTGATGATTTAGACATTAAATACAAGCAAAATTTAATTTAAGAAGTGCAAGAGAATTGAAGATACAATTGACCTCTCCATTCTTATTTGACGAAATTTCATATGAGCAGGGTTGTAATGGCAGACCCCTGAATGACCCTAAAGCAACCAAGTCTCCATCTTCAAAAATAAACATAAACATCAATGCCATAATTACAGATATACACCCCTTTGCTAACACATGAAATCCATTGTAAACGCTTAAAGATAGCAAGCCTGAAAAGTACACAAGCATTGACTTCGAGACTGTGTAATTTGATTGCTGACTATTCAACATATCGTTCATCGAAGTCTGAATGGGTAAACAGCATTTAAATTGTTGAAAAAGGTTGATGATGCTGATCAAGAAATCATATTTATCACGCACAGAGGAACTTCCCATGGTTTTCAGACAACCTGAATCTCCACTGTTACTTAGACACTTAGTTGCTTGGAGCAGCGAAACACTCATTAACTTCAATATGGATGCAATAAAAGAAATATCGACGGCACTAGTATTTTGTTTTATAACATCTCCAGCTGCAACTTGAAAGCAAGTTTGATGGATTATGTAATCTAAGATTGAGACAACCTTATCCCGACATGAATCAGCATATATGTTCTTCCTCCCATTCATATAGCCAATGTACTCTTCCAAAAGACAGGCTTTTGTTTTGGATGACATTTTATATTGATAAGAGTCCAATGAATTCTTTGATTCTGATACGGCTTGATTTAACCTGGTACTTGTCCCTTCCTGGAAATAAGATTCAAAAGTTGGATGACCTCTCTCAAACAGGTGTCCATTATAGGCACAATTCAATTTGATGTAAAAATTATCCATTTGCAAGCTAGACACGTGCATAGAGTACAAGATGACAGATTTCTGAAATGCCATTAAGTAGAAGCCCATATCTGAAGCCAAATTCTCTGAAGATAAGCCAGAACCAATGGCTTCAGAAACCAATGAAATTACATATGCCTGGAACATCTTCGGTGCAGAATGCAGAACAGGGTCAAGCAGCAATGCCATGGCAGGTGCAAGTCCAAGTTCAGGAAATCTAAAATCTTTGTCACAATGTAAACATAATCTGGTGATGAAATTCTCAAATGCTTTCTCATTAGAAAGCGACATGATAAAATGCGCAGATATCACCTCCAGGACACAGACAATATCACCATGGCTGAATTGGCACACAAAAATCTTTTCACAGTTGGAAGATGCTGAATCAGCAGTCATAAGATATCTTCTCAATGATCGATGTCTTAAAAATTCATCTGCAAATACCTTGAACAACATTTTCGATTTTAGATGAATGATTTCAACTCCAGTAAGAATTTTATACACATGTTTACATAGTAAATCCTACAAAATGCATAAAACTAGGCATACTAACAAATCTCAGAATATCAGATAACTAAATAAAAATTATTTTTTAGGTAAGCTGTAACAATCACTAATACTAGTATCACATAGATGTCCACTCAAACTGAAACTTAGAAAAAAAACTCAAGAGCATGTGAACCAAAACTAACTTCTTCTTTTCTTACATTTCCCAATATCTCTCCAATTCATTCTAGTTCCAAAAACTAATAGACTTCTAGATAATTAGTACATAGCACCAACGCTTCAGATTAAAGGTGTGCCAGGGTGTTCGACATGTGTAGGTTAAATTGCATTTAATCACTTTCATATTCCTAAATTATTATTGGTGTCTTCCTGTAAGTGTCAGTCTCGTATGTTGTTGTAATGTACTACTAAAAGAAACATAAATCCTAATTACATACTAAATTTGTGCAAATAATAAACCTTAAAAAAATAACACTGTTGCTACCTGCACCCCCGTTTTTGCTTCCCACACCCCCTAAGTCTTTTTAAAAACCAAAAACCCCAAAATACCCTTCAGTCTTCTACCTTGATTTTGGGTTTTTTAAAACAGGTTCACGTACTGAACTGAATTCATAAGGTTCATTATGACAAGTAACTCCAAAATTTATTCCAATTAATTCCAAAATTTATTCCAATTAATTCTAATTAATTTCAATTCCAATTGATGCGGTAACTCTACTGATTTGGTACAAGGTAAACTTGAGTTCACGTATTTGTCACAGAAATGGCTTGTTCGTGAAAAAAATTAACTTACGTGAAATGGCTTGTCACAGAAATGGCTTGTCACAGAAATTTGCGTAAAAAATTAACTTACGTGAACTCAGTTCACGTACCCTTGCTTCATATGAGTTCACGTGAACTCCATTTTTTACGCAAATTCAGTTGTTCACGTATGATTTTCACATTTAAAAAAAGAAACTCAACCAAAATCAAAACTTTGGACGTATCTTCTTTGAATACTTTAACAACACTGACAATATGAGATTAATGGGTTGTAAAGTTTGAGTAAATGTTGTGAGTTTTAAATGATAATGAGTTATAGTGGGTGAGTTATGGATGATTTTTAGGTTTTGTGATTTTTTGGTTTAAAATGTAGAAGAAGTTGAAAAAGGGGATGAAGAAGGAAAAAGAAAGTGGTCTAACGAGGTAGAAGACTGAAGGGTATTTTGGGGTTTTTGGTTTTTAAAAAGACTCGGGGGGTGTGGGAAGCAATACCGGGGGTGCAGGTAGCAAAAGTGAAAAAATAATTGAAGCAAAAAGCTAAAAAAACACAATAATCACCATCATCACAACAAAAACAAAAGAGATACTAAACCTACCTCAAGCACAGCACACAGAAAAGGACGGAAAGAATCCGAAAGGTCCATGTGAACATCAGAAACAAGGTTTCGAAATCGCAACACGGTGGTTCCATGGAGTTGAGTGACATCTACGGTGAGGAACGACTTGAGGATGCGAAGAATGAAGCGGCACTTGTTGAGGAGGAACTTCGGGTCGGAGTAGGGAAGCGTTAGAACAACGAGAGAGCAACGAAGAATGAGAGAAAGATCTTCAACAAGAGGCCACAACTGTGAATATAGATGCGGAAGAGAGCATGTATCAGCTTGGTGATCGCGCTGAGGTAGAGCGGTGAAGAATTCAAGGAACTTGGCGTTGAGTTGGTTGAAGAGGGTTTCGCAGAGAGTGGTAGTGTCTTTTAAAATCGAATCTTCAGCGGTGGTGGTGGTGGTTGTTGCGGTGGAGAGTGTGTGGTATAATTTTTTAGTGTCGTCCATTAGGGTTTTCAACGTCACCGGAGTGAGTGAGAGAGAGAAAGGCGCCACGGTAGATTTTTACACTCCACACTCGCGTTTTCCTTCTTTTGAACAAAAAAAACGTTAGCATTCCCGGTGGTTTTCGGTTATACATTTTGAATTTAAAAAAAAAAAAATTAGATCAGTTTTTTACGGTAAAAAAATTAGTTTTTGATCAACGTAGTCTCCACAAAGATCTAAAATTTTGTAAAACTTTAAATATTTGTTGAAAGAGGTATTTGTATTTAATATTTAACGTGAAATTATATTTAGTAGAAGAAATATATAAGAAACAGTTTTTATTTTGAATTTTATTATTGAGTTTTGAATTTTAAATTTGTGTTACTTTCCATTTTTTATGTTTGAATATGAAAAAAATAGATAAAAAATGCTTTTGAGAGTATTCATTGGAATTTTCTTCTTTAAGGTTTTGCACACATTTGGTTTGAATGATAAATCTTGTAAGAGGATTCTATTTCGGCAAAACTCTCCATATTTGTTAACTGTAAGATGGTTACATTGCTTGCAAAAACGCAATTCAGCAAAATCATCCTCTATTTTCTCCTTTTTTTTTTGTTTGGCCGAAGAAATGCTCAATAAAAGGATTTTATAAATTGGACGCAGATGATCATTTGTCGTTGATTTAGGTCCCAGAGGTTTTTTTGTTTTCTATTATGTTCTATATGTTGACGATGTTATGGTGTTTTTTGATGAAACTCTGTCTCATATTCTAATTTTGCAATAATATATTTGTGACATAGTGACATGTCAGGTTAGTTCATTAATCTATGTTAATCAACTTTTTTATTTTGGTCTCACTTCTCTTATACTTCAACTTTTAATTAGTGACAATTTGGAGTTCTCCATATACACGGTACATTTCATTTATTTAAGTGTTTTTAATTTCAAAATAAAATCAAACGCAACGAATCTTCAATCTATTAGAGATAAAATTAAAGCAAAGCTTTGATCTTGGTTGGAAGAGCCTAATTGATCAAAAGGATTTTCATGACATATTGATTTATAGCTTTTAAATTTACTCTTGACATATTAGTTTGCTTAATAAGATTGGGAAATGGATAGAAAACTTTATATGGACCGGTAATATTAATCAATGTAAGCTTGTTACAGAAGTGTGATACAAAAGTATTTATGCCTACTATTGAGGGTGGTCTAGGTCTAAGATCTTTAATGGGTGTGAATGGAGCAACCAATGTTAAACTTTGTTGAGAAATGGTTACTTCTCAAAATCATTGGGTTCTTCTTCTAAAAGCAAGGATTCTTATATCCAAAAGGTTTTATTTCTTATCATATTGCCTCTTCCATTTGTAGTAGTATAAATACACTATTGTGCAAGAGAAAAATATCTAAAAATCAGGGAATGGTAATATGAATAATTTCTAGAGAGAAATATCGCTTCATCATCCTTTGGTGGACATGTTACTTGTTCCTTCTAACTTACATTGTCACATGAAGGCTAAAGTGAATGATTTTATTCATGATAAGGAATGGTAATTCCTCAACCTATTCGTAATGGCTTGAAGAGATTTCTATTCTTAAGTTAACCGTTAAGGACAATCTAATATGATGTCATGAGCTTTAAGAATGCTTACCTTTAGTGGTCTTAAATATAAGCAATATTTGATTAACTTTATTATATTTTAAGTAATAATTTTTATAATACCCTTTAATTAATTTAATTAATGTAGATTATATTTTTCAATAACTCGTTTTATTTTTATGGAACAAATTTTTTTGAAGGGCAATTTAGAGAATACAATGACTTTTTTTTTGTCTGTAGACAGAATAATAAATACTATCAGAAACTCACAAACACAACTGTGAAATTCTGAGTTCGAACCCGAAACATGATATTCAATCTAACAATTTCAACGTTTGTCAGTTAAGTTAGGAATCAAGGACTAGTAGAACAGAGATCAGCTGAAATTAGATAGACTAGCTATTTCAAAAGGGCTTACAATTAAGAGTTAAATATGTTTTTAGTTCATTTAAATATATCAACTTTCATTTTTAGTTTCTCTAAAAAATTCTTTCGAACTTTGGTTCTTCTAAATTTTCGTAGTGTCTTTTTTTTTTACAAAAGTTCACATCACATGTTCTAATTGATTTTTTTGATGACATGTAATTGTTAAGACTTTAAAATATTATTAATTTAATAACTTAACTATTTAATCTTTAACTTAACAATTTAATCTTTAATTGTTTACAGATAAATTAATAAAGATTCAAGATTAAATAGTAAAATTATTAAACTAATGATAATTTAAAGTCTTATTAATAATATGTCATAAAAAATGTCACTTATAACATTCAACGTGAACTTTTGTAGAAAAAACAGAGACTACAATTGGTAACAGAAAATTTAAAAGGACTAAAGATGAAAATTTAGAATGACTAAAAATGAACATTGGTATATTTAGAGAGACTAAAAATATATTTAACCCTATAATTAATGAGAGATAAAAATATAAGAAATTCAGTTACTAGAACTGTTGTGAACTCTGAAAGTTATGTTTGGTTTCCCTTTTAGATAAGCTAATATATGCCTTTAAATTTTCATTTACAATCAATGCATAAATATTTATTGGCGTATATATTTTATTTTATAGTGTTCGCGTCAAACTAACAATATAGACTGCGGATACTATATAATGAGGTTCATGAAGGAGATTGTTGATCTAAATCAACATATAATTCTAGAAACGGTACGTTATTTTCATTATATTTTGATTTTCATATATAAACTATATATATATATATATATTTGATTCTAACTTATTTTGCTTCAGTATTTTGACAACTTCAACTCAACATACTCCGAAAATGATCTCAAAGAAATGAAAGAAGAATGGTGTCAGTTTGTCCTCGAAATGAACGTTATATAATTTGTAATTAATTTGTTGATATATTGTCATGATGTAATTTGTTCTGTGAATATGTAATTCATACTGTGAATATCTTGCTACTGTCATGATGTAATTTGTTTTGTGAATATGTAATTCATAATGTGAATATGTTGAATGTAATTTGTTCTGATAATATATGTAATTCATATTGTAATTTGTTGTTGTGAAACACTTGTAATTGATATTGTTGAATGTGAATATGAAGTTGTTGCTGTGATGTGAATTTTAATGTTGAAAAGAAGAATCTGAATGTGATATTTGATGTTCATAATATGTAATAAAAAAGACAGTTCTTCTTTAAAAAATGCCATAAAAAAATCCTTTTACAGAGCTTTTTTAAACGTTTTACAGCGCTTTGTTTAAGTCCTTTTACAACGCTTTTTTGAACAAGCGCGGTAAATCTAAGTTAAATAACTATATATGGGACCAATTACAGCGCTTTTTTGAAAAAGCGTTGTAAATCTATTATAAGAAGTGCGCTATATATGAGACCTATTAAAACGCTTGTTTGAAAAAGCGTTGTAAATCTATTATAAGAAACGCGCTATATATGGGACCTATTACAACGCTTTTTTGAAAAAGCGATGTAAATCTATTATATGAAGCGTGCTATATATAGGACCTATTACAGCGCTTTTTTGAAAAGAGCTGTAAATCTATTATAAGAAGCGCGCTATATATGGGACCTATTACAACACTTTTTTGAAAAAACGCTGTAAATCTAGTATAAAAAGCGCGCTATATATGGGACCTATTACAACACTTTTTTGAAAAAGCGTTGTAAATCTAATATGAGAAGCGTGTTATATATGGGACCTATTACAACGTTTTTTTGAAAAAGCATTGTAAATCTAATAGAAGCGTATTATATATAGGACCTATTACAACGCTTTTTTGTATTTTCAATAGCGCTGTGATATCCTTTTACAGTACTAGATACTAGAGCGCTTAAAAGCGCTGTAAATGGCTTAAAAAAAGTGCTTTAAAATGATCTTTTTGACTTAGTGATTGTTTATTTTCTCGACAATCACCACCCTCACCATCAATTTAATGACATATTCTTTTTCTTCAGATTTTCTCCTTACAATACTTGTAAGCAACTTATGATCATGTGACACTAGAATTTATCGAAAATTACTTTATATATTTTTTATAAGCAAATATATTATAGTAAATACAACAAGAGGTACTCAGAATTCATTACAACGAAAATTTCAAAAATTTTAAAGACATGATAATGAACTATTACAACATTGTGAAAATACAAATTTTTTGTTTCTACCTTCCATAATCCCTATCCCTGACAATCTTTTAATATTATCAACTATATCCATCCCAATTTGCTACCTTTCCATTAAAAAAAATGTCATTCCTCATCAACCAAATACTCAACAAAGTAGCTAACCATACTAAATGAGACAATTTGTTTACATGTTTAACTTTTTTCAAATAATTAATTAAAAGCAAGGAAATATTTTGCCACATCCAAAGTCCACACGACAGAAATTTACCTTAAATATAACTACTTAATTAATTAAAGATGTTGACCCCATCAAAAACAAATTAACCTAGCTATATTCTGTAGCATTTGCAATATTTTTTGCACAAAGCGGCCATAATGTTTGGAACCACATCCAGATTTATTTCACCGTAGAAGTTAAAACATATAGCTTTAAGTGAAGGTGATATAATGTAATGTTTGTATAGTTTTCAGCACATATCCAATCCGTTACTAAATTATATTGGTAAATTTTTGGAAATTTATGCAATAACTAACTGGTTTATTGAAATTGTAAAAGAACAATTTCCTTTTATTAAAGTAAAATAACAAATATTGACCTATTGATTATGTATATATGTTTCAAATCAACTAAGAATAATTCTCTTTAGTCCTATATATATATATAACAAATAAAATTCCTACATTGGTTTAGGGTTTAGTATCAATGAAATCATTTAATACTTCATATTTGATAGTTTAAATCAAATATGACCATATATTATATATTCTTGGGGTGAGATATGCTTACAAATTCATATTTATTAGATATTGAATAAGGGTGTAAACGTAAAATAAATTATTACTGTATCTTTTCTTCAAATGCAAAATTTATAAACTTCTCCACGAGAGAGCATAAGTGCTTCACGAAGGCAAAGTTTACATAAAGAGTCCTTTTAATAAAAAACATAACATAGTACACAACGTACTCTCTAAAATAGCAGAAAAATACAAAGATACAGTATGAATAAATAAACATATTCTTGAATTTTTTTTTCTTAAGCTAAAATTTTATTGCAAAAAAAAAAAAAGTGAAAGTAGCTACTAGAAAATCTTAATTTAGTCTCCAAATTTAGCTCGGCCACCGATACCAATGCTAATTGCACCGGTTTAGCGTTGGTATCACCCAATGCTATACCGATTACAGTTAAAATTTGATTTATAGCGTCGGGTTGTCGGACGCTAAAATTACAAAAATACGATGCTACACTGTTGTTTCTTTCACAATTAATTTAAATATTTTAACATGCTTAGTGTCGGCAATTCCAACAATACTATTTTTACAAAATAAAAGTTGGGGCAGAGGCTCTATAGATGAGGAGATATACTTGCAGTAGCAGATCCAAAGCTTTGTGGGGTGTTTGATGTGAAGCAAATTGAGGGCTTAGTGATTGATTATTGGTCTTTGGTGTGTAAATTCAAATTGCTCATCTAGAACTTCTATAAGGCAAGAGATTAAGGTGCTTAACTTTGTAGTTCCTTTGCCAATTCTGTCATAACATTTCTATGTGCTAGCCAATCAAGAATTGAGGTTGCTGAGTTTGATCGATTGCCTATGTTTCTCTATGTAGTTGTTAAAGCAAGGATAATCATACGAAGAATGAGGTAATTTACTTTGACATGACCCTTTTTATTTTCTCAACATTTTAAGCCTGTGCTTTATTGTTATCTTTATTTATTTTGTGATTGGTTGGTTTTTTAAACTATTAGCTTTTGGGTAGTTTTTTGTAGGGTGCTGATGAATATCGAATAAATGGTGCACTTGAAATTATTGAGATTTTAATTTTTAACTATATGATATGTTAAGTGCTAATTGAATGTGTTGGAGAATGGCTGACACAAAACTAGATATGACACTGAAACTAACAAATAAATACCGGTAATCTTTCTATTTTTGGTTGGGATAATTGTATATTATATATATATGTTTCAAAAGCAAGACACTAATTAATTTTAAATCATTCAAGGGCTACAACTTTATACCTTTCAAATCACATCTACCAAGCATGGCATCACATAGATGCTAATACAACTGATAGAAAAATTCAAGTTATCAATATTGCTTTTAAAGTAGGTAATTTTGTCATTTTTTTTGTATTTTTACCATTAGCGTGGGCTTATCCATCACTATGTAGCGTCGGAGTCCGACACAATAAGTAGCCTATAAGAAGAGTATCAACCACTTGTTTTATGCAAATCACTATATGAATGTAGAAGAATCAGTGGTGGTTGTCTAATAGATAGAGCAAGAAAGCTAGGAGCTGCAAGGGCAGTGATTGGCGAATCTATAGTTTTTGGTTCCTCTCTTTCTCTAAAGGTTTTGAAAATGCAATTCTACAAGTATGGTTTCAGCAAGTAAGATTTTGATCCCCAACGACAAGCGAACGGGCATTTTTCGAGGACTAGTCCGCTTCCCATTACTCAAGCAAGAGGGAAATTCCTAGCACATAATTAAGGGAGCCATGGAAAGGTGACTGAAACACTAGAAACGATGACTACCCGAGCTAATGATAGAAGCAAGAAGACTTTCCGACCAAGTCCCATTAATTGATCATAACAATATCGTGGAGATGCTGCGCGTACCCATATATAAAGAAACAGAAACACAATCACCTTGATACTAAACCAGATCCAGCCCGGGATCCTCTTGAAAATGGGAAGATCTAGGATAGGCAGCCAACCTCCTAAAGAGAGCAATATGCATGGACCAGGTGAGTAGGGATACAGCTCCGTGGACCGCTCGTCGGGCCTGATAGGTGAGGGTCTCATACCCTTCTCAAAGGAACCATATGTGAGACTCGTGTCATATGGCTCCATCCCAGAAGAAGGACCCCCCTTTCCTTTGACCAATGGGTCCTCGAACCAACCTTCTCGTTTTCTTGCTCGTTAGCGCTTTAGTTTTCAATAAGTTTAGGCTTGACTAATAGAATATATAGGGTTTTTCTCGCTTGATTAGTATTGCTTTGGCTTCGCCGTCCTTATCTTGATGGCGCAGAAGCTGTCGCAACTAAAAAAAATGAAGGAAGGAAATAAGGCATTAGCATTAAAAAAGACTACAAAGGCATTCCAAGCCGACTACAATACAAGTCACGAGTGATAGCGAAGCCAAGCCGGATAGGCTTTTTTATTTATGTCGAAAGCCCCAAAACTAGCTATCTTATAGCACACAAGCCTACTCAACGAATCTCATAAGTAAACGCCTATTCGCATTGCAATTAATAGGAAAAAAAACTAGACTAGTTGTGGAGTGCTCCTTGTTGTTCGGATCTTGATCGGGTCTGAGCTTCCCAAGCTCTATGTTGTTGGGGAACTCTGCAACGGTCTTACCACCTTCTTGATTTGCTATATTTGAGTCTTTGGAGTACTTGGGGATTATATTATGCGCCGAGGATTTGTGCTTGTGGGCTAGAGTGAATATTGCAGACCAACGGATATATGGTGGTCGACAATCGTTCAGACTTGGTAAAGGTTGTCGCAGCACCTGTAGTAGGACAGAGGACTTACCGCGATGCCCGCAGACCAATTTACGATGCCTCTGTCGCTGACGTTCGTTAAGCAGGCCACGTGGATTGGCCAGGGTCTTCTTTGACTAATGATACCTCGATCTGTCCATTTTGTCAAAGGTTTTAGCGTCAGATTAACCTCGGTTAACCGAGGCTATTTAGCATGGGATAATAAAAGATAGACGCAAATTATTAGCTTCAAGTCTTTTAGCATGAGTCACGACACCGACATTAATCTAACGCTATATCAACAGTAGTGTCGGCTTTTTACTCTTTAGCGTAGGTTTGCAGCCGACGCTAAAAATGATTTTTTCTAGTAGTGAATGTGGGTAGATTAAAGGTAAGGGTGTTTGCAGTGTGGTTTGAATCGGTTTTGGGAGAATACATCAGCCGATCTAAAGATTAAAATATCATGGTTCGATTTGGTTTGGATGACAACCTTAAAAAAAAAAAAAAAATCCAACTCGATCAATCCAAATTAATGCAATTTAAATTGGATCAATTTTTTATTGATTCAAATTACAATTTGTAAAATATTATTTTAATACTAATATCATAAAATTACATTAATTTATCATGTTTGAAGAAAAATATTATACATAATATACTAAAAATTATTTTAGAGAAATTCATGATAAAAAATGTATTTCACATTATTAATTAAAAAATATTTTAGAGAAATTCATAAAAGAAAAATGATATTTCACATTAGTGTATTATTTTTGCTATTAACAATGATAGTTTTTTATATGAAAATATTAGTATATTAACTGTTATATAAATTTTTTTTGGTCTTAATTAACTTTATCAACTGATTTAACCCTTAACTCAAATTAATTAAGCTATTCAACCCTCAATGATTAACATTATTAATAAAACACAAGAATTTGAAAATCAAATGTATTATTAAGGATTTTGAATATAAAAATAAATCAGATTTAATGGTCGAAAATATAAATTACCAATTAATTTCACCATATTTAATAATATTATTCTTAAATTATTTGATTAATGTAGAATTTAAAAATCTAATAGTAATATTTTTATTATTTCTTTAAAGGATAAAAAGAAAATTACATAAATATGTTTTTATTACAATAACAAAATTAAATTGAATTTACTGACATTTTCAATTAGCATGGGTGTTGTCTTTTTTTCTTTTAATATATTCAAGATGAGATAGAGAATCTTGGATTTGGATTGTGTAGATTCAAAGTTACTGTCATTCCATACAATCCATTACATCTTTTCTAATCAAAATTAAATAGTTCATGTTTCAATGGAAAATTTTGTATTAAAGAAGTCAAATTTATTTTAAAATCTGAATCGTTAAATTTTGTTCGAATAATTTAAATTTAAAGAAAATAGATCCCTTCGTGTTAAAAAAAATAAGGGAGTAAAGTGTTCATTTCAACTATTTATTTTACTAATTTAACTTTTACTATTTATTTTACTAATTTAACTTTTACATTTATTTTCTCTCTCATGCAAACATTTAATTAAAATGCGAATATCAACACATTACTCTCTCATAATTCTTTTTTTTTTTTTCAACACGAGATGATCTATTCTCAAATTCAAACGTAAATCAATTGGTGTTACCGTCCTAAATCCAAGTCCCACTCAGCTATGTCATATATATAGACACGATTATTTACCATTCGAGAATAAAACTAAACATTTATCTATGAGTCTAAATATTTAATTAGTTCTTAAAATTAACAAAATTTAAAGTAAGTTGCATCGTGTGGTTTAGTACATCGTGTGGTTTAATACGGATACAACTTGTCTTAAATCTCTAATATTTTTTTATTTTATAAGAGATACTAAATTTCATTTTAAAAAAAGTTGTTGAAGTTATTTTATTTTTTAAAAGTAATAAAAAAAGTCATCGTATTATCTAAGTTGTTCTTCATGGAAACTTATTCATTACAATAAAATATTTTTTTATGAGGAATATAATGAATTATTGAAAAATAAAATTTACAATAATTAAAGGGTAATATAAGAACTATAACATTAAACATAGTCAAATTAATCAAATTTTACTTATATTTAATAACACAATATATAACTTTTTTTTCTTATATTTGAGACCAAAATGAATATATAATAGTATGTAATATATGTGAAGAGTTTACAGAAACTAACCAATATTTTGAACAAGAATTATGTCTCCAGTTCTATACTTGGAAGACTAATATTTTGGCAACTCATTTATATTTTCTTGAACAAGATATAGATTAAACTCTTAAAATGAAAAATAAAAAATTTGAACTGTGTAATTTGTGAGAAAAACAATACTAATCACTGAACCAATTTTAATTTTATTACAGTTCATATGTAAATTTTTTTTTATATTTATACGTTGTTTAATTTATTTTGACCCTTCTATAATTTTTTTTTAAGTTCGGCCACCTGTCACTGAAACAGAAAAATAATCAAATATTAATTACAATTTTTTTTTCAAATTTTCAAAAATGAAATTGGCACACTTTAACTAATTAATATGATTGAAAATTTTTAATTTCAAAATATCGCTAAAAAATAAGGTTTAATTGCAGTTTTAGACTCCTATTTTTCACAAGATTGGTCCCTTTATTTTAAATCTCACAGTCTTGGTCTCTCATTCTGATTTTTTAATTAAAAAATAACAATGTGACATACTTCAAATAACGTGACATATGATACGATTATGTATAATTATTAAAATTCATGAAATCGCAATAAAATTTTATAAAAGTTTAACTTTAAACTTCGAAAGTATTCCATTTTTATAATTTAATTAATGACATATGAATAAGTAATGCATCTAAATGGTTACATATCATAAAATCGTATGTCACATTATTTAAAATATGTCAAATTATCATTTTTAGTTCAAAAATCTGACAGAAAAATCAAAACTATCGACTTTTAAAATAGATGAATTAATTCAGTGAATCGGTAAAAATAAAATGACGACAAGTCAATTATACTAAAAAATAACTTTACCTAGGCTATGGTAGAGCAATCTAAGGTTGGAGAAATATCGTAGGGAAATTGGATTCCACATTTGTTTGGGATATCTTTGGCGTTCTCTTGCTTTGCGTATCGAATATATGCTATTCTCTTTACACATTCACAAGCCACCATTTTATTGTGTTTGCTTGTAGCAGCTGACAAAACATTTTTAGCTCCTTTACAACAACTAGCAGATAGCGTGTTTTCATTACCTGCGACGTAGTTTAGGCATGGTTCAAGATATGTAACCACACCCTCACAATCTAAAAGGGCCTCACATGTTGAAACAAATAGGAGAAGAAGCAATAGACTAGCTATGGTTGAAGCAGCCACACATGAAGGTTTCATTGTTAAAAATTTGAAATTAAGAAAAATTGTAGCTAGTTTTGAGCATGTTGTGTGGTTTTGCTTATGATATATAAATAGTCATGGCAACCGAACGAGGACGGATTTGACTCCTCCATCTCTGCACCTAACTAGTCAGAGAAAATCTACATTCGTCTCTGTTTTTATTGGGTGTAAAATTTAGTTATCCATCTCTACTCGTGACGGGGTTCAGATTTCTCCGCCCGCATCCATTCGTATATATAAAATAATAAATTTAAAAGTCATATTAATTATAATATATATAATAAAATAATTTTTTTTCAAAGATTTAGTTTGTTTGTCTGCTAAACATTATAATATGGATTTCCTCAAAAGAAAATATTATAATATTGATTAAAATTTTCTAATGTTGTTTGACAATTATAATTCACTTGATAACTCTAAGGATATTAACATGCAGCGGCTCTTGTTTAAACTTGGAACTCCACTTTTTCACACTTAAAATATAGGTTTAAATATAATTTTGGTCTTATATATTTTTTACTTAATATTTATTTTGATCATTTATTTTTTATTTATTTATTTTGGTCTCTTATTTTTAAACAACTATATAATTAGTGTCATGAACTATTAGATCAAATATGAGATCAATTGTAAATTTAAGTGTGCAATCTTAATAAGGATGAGATGAAAATATAGTAAACTCTGATAAATGTCATTTGTTTCAAAGAGTTTATATATGTGTTTCAAAGCAGACAAAAAGCATTTTTTCAAGTGCAAATCTATTAATGGGTTAAATAGATATTTTTTTAAAAGAATATCATACCGAATACATAGTGTGACAATTGTTAGAAGCGATTCTAATAATCCAAACTTTTGTTGTGATTGTGACAAATATTAAATACATCCCTTATTAAAGATAAATTATCAAAATTGTTAGCTTTCAAGCTATTGCTTCAAGTGCAAGAAAATAGAAAATATAATCAATGTGGATAAATGAACTTATTGAACTTATTATTATTGAATGAATAAAGTGTCACTACGCCAAAAATGGTCTTTTATAGCGCGCATTTTGAAAAAGCGCTGTAAAAGATATATGTACCTATTACAGCGCCTTTTTCAAAAACACTGTAAAACTAGTTGATAATACAAGTGCGCTATATATGTACCTGAAAAAAGTGCTGTAAAACTAGTTGATAATACAAGCGCGCTATATATATGTACCTATTACAACGCTTTTTTGAAAAAAAACGCTGTAAAAATAGTTGATAATACAAGTGCGCTATATATATGTACCTATTACAGCGTTTTTTTGAAAAAACACTGTAAAACTAGTCTAAGAGAAGCGCAATATATATTTACTTATTACAATGCTTTTTATTTTCAACAACGATGTTGTATCTTTTAACAGCACTAGATATTATAACGCTTAAAAGCACTGTAAAAGGCTTAAAAAAAGTGTTTTAAAAGCTATTTTTGGCGTAGTGTGTGCTATTTATAATGGTTCATTCTAAGTGTCCTCTAACTAACTAATTAAGTGATTAGTTAGTTAATTATCACATACAAC
Organism: Cicer cuneatum; assembly: GCA_037974295.1. NCBI lineage: Eukaryota > Viridiplantae > Streptophyta > Magnoliopsida > Fabales > Fabaceae > Cicer > Cicer cuneatum. The sequence continues at coordinate 48,251,552 of JBBPBO010001984.1, read as the reverse complement.
TAATGTTATACTTGAGTTAAACAAACTTTTAATGCCAATGATGTTTTTGGTTTATTCTTATCAATCTCGTTTTCCAAAACATTATTCGTTTCTAACACTTTTCCTATAACATTCTTGATTTCTAACAAAAATCAATCAAAATAAAGATAAAAGACCAAAATCAATATTAGATAAAAGATAAAAAAAATCAAAATTATATATAAACCTAAAATATATTAATTTAATTACTAAACTACTTTAGTAAAACTACTTGAAAATAAATAAAAAAATATCATCTCATCTTTGAATTAAATAAGAGGACGCCTCATGTCACCATTAAAATTTATTTTATCACAATTTTTAATAAAGCAACATATTCTATACAGAAAAGAAACATCGACGTAGTGGATCAAGATAAAAAATACAATTCAATAAAATATCAGCGTTGTTAGTACCGAAGAGGCAATGCAAAAAAGATTAAAGAATGATCTAAAATAGATAAAGATATAATAAGATAAAGAGATTAACCACGTTAAAAAGACATTTGTCTTTAATAGAATATAAAATATCATTTGTTCTTAAGTCTTTAAAATATTATTTGTTTTTAAGCACTAACTCAATTAATAAATAACGATATTGTTAGATTAAATATCTTTTTTCTGTGTTTGAATAAGACTTTGCGGTTGTTGGGTTAATTATAGTAGTATTATTCATCTTTTCTAATAAAAAAATAGAAATAGAAATATATATATATATATATATATATATATATATATATATATTTTTTTTTTTCTTTAGTTTAAAGCTTCAGTAAAATTAAAAAGTAAATATTAAAAATATAACAATCAAGATCGTCTTAAACATTCTAGAAGCTCTCTTCTAATTTTAAAAAGTAAGTACTTGATAAAAAAATGCAATTTAATAATTAAAAAAAATAAAATAAATTTTAATCTCTATAAAAAAAAATATCAACGTTTTAGTCATAATTTCTTTTCCTCTTTTAGTCCTTCTTATGAAAAGTTTTTTATTTTTAAAAAATGATATTTTCAATCTTCATAAAATCATAATAAAGACTAAAAATAAATAAAATAAATTTATGAACAAAATTTAAAATATTATAATTTTGTAGAAATTAAAAAATATATTTAACTCAAAATTACCCTCATTTTATTATATTATATAAAAAAATAAAAAAAAATTTGGAGCCATGCCCTGCGCCATTGGACTCCACAGCCAAATAGTTGACCCAGATAGTAATAAATTCAGCAAAAAATAAACATAGTAATAAAAACATTGTCAAAATATATAATATTAAAGAAAAAGATATTAACTGATATGCATCGACCATACATAATTTTTTTTTTGCACAGTATACAACTTTTTTATATTTACATAATAATGTCTTTTGTTATATTAATTTCTAAAATATATTAACAAATTATAGTAAAATAAGATTAAATGTATGTGTAATTTATACTTTTTGTTTTTGCTGTAAATATTTTTTTTATAGAAGAGAACTTCATTGGACAGCTAAATCAGGTGTAATACAAGAGTTAATTCAAAGAGGGCATTATTCTATTTGGTAATATCAATAAACCAGTTCTATTATTCTATAAGCTCTATTTGATAACAATCAGTTATGAACTTATAGAATTTGTTTATAAGCTAATTCAAGTAATTTATGAGTTTATAGCTTATCATTTTGTCTTCCAATTTTATCTTTACTATTGTAATCAAAATCATTTTTTACCTTTTATAATGTATTTATTATAATTTAAAATAAATTATTTTAAAATTTAAAATAATTTAAATAAATTAATTTCAAATTTTAAATAATTTTGAATAAATAATTTATATAATTTAAATTTTAAAATAACTTTAATAAATAATAATTTAAAGTAAATAATTTAAAATAATTTATCTATTATAATTTTATATTATTTATAAATAATTTAAATATTAAAATAATTAATATTTTAAAATAAATAATTTATCTTTTTCATTCATAATAAATAAAAAAGATAAATAAATTAAAAATATCATATTGATAAATTTTAAATTAATAAAAAAAAAATTTAAACTACTACCTTAAAAAAAAATTTAGCATTATTTGATAAAATTTATCTTTTTTTGTTATTTTATAATTTATACTAATTGAATTGTTAATTTTGTCAAACACTTCAATTAACTTAACAGCATCAGCTATAAGCTAATTTTACTAAATAAAATCATAGTGTCATCTCACATTAGAGGATACTTAGTTAAATTGTGAGTAGAGACATTTGCAGTTATTTCACATGAGCCACAATATATAAAGGAAAAAAAGAGAAAAGTTGTGACAATTTGCAACAATTGAGCCTAAATAAGATTTGTTTATAAAAGGAGAATTGATGGCTCTAACATTGTTGAGGGAGTCTCATTCTATAATGATGTGTCAAAGTCTCAAATCAAAGGCAAATTGCAATTCCAATCGAAAATCCATAACTTGTGCTACATCCAAGCTTGGAAGAGTAACAATCTTCTAAGTTGCAGCAGCTAAGACCACACCTTCACCATATCTGAAAACAGTGTCAATTCTCCAACCATCGTATATAGGGCCCAAACAGAGAGAAGCAACTCATGAAACATTTGCGTCTCTATGAAGCGTGCTCAACATCACCTTATGTTCTTTTATGATTTTCCAAATTTGACAAATGTTCCTTCCACTTCCAAAGCTTTATCTTCAAAACAAAATTTATTTCGAGAGTACCATATAATATAGCAAATAGATAAAATAAACTCGACAACATCCGAAGAAAATGTGGTGATAATATTTTCAAGACAGGTAGGGAACTTAGGAGATAATTTTTAAATACAAAAAATACATAAATAGATGAGCTTTAGAGTTTAGAAGTACCTTGGCATTTTCTTCAACTGTCCATTGTGTTTGAGGTTTTTCGTCAGAGGTTGGATCTGCACTGTTGATTCTGATGACATGATTTCCTTTTTCTACCACAGGCCACATGTTGTTATCTTGAGATATGAGAAACAATCTCATCTTGCCTTTCTAGTGGTAGTAGTCAGTTCCATCAAAGTAGGGAGGTCTGCTGGATGATCCTCCTTCTGGGATATACTTAGATTTTGACATTTTTTCTTTTTGGATCTTTTTCTCTTACACTGTAAGGTGTAGTTTTAGAGAACCTTGCTCTGATGCCAATTGAAGTGGCTAGAATATCACTAGAAGGGGGGTTGAATAGAGATATTCAAGGTTTTAAAAATCTGTTACTGTTTTAAACTACTGTCCTCTTTCAGAGGATGATTTATCAGATGTAGTAGAGTTGAGAGAGAGAATAATGACACACGAATTTTATACTCGTTCACCCAATGAAGGCTACGTCCAGTCCTCACACTCTAGTGAGTTTTTTACTAAGTATCAAAAGCTATCAGCCTCTCACTGAGGTTGATTACAAACTGTGTATTCTTTAGCTTCACCAAGCTTACAATTCTTTCCTTCTGATTTCTCTTCAAGTGTTACTCACTTGAAGGTCTAAAGATGATATGGAGTAGTTTGACAGGATTTACTTTCTATAAAGATGAAACAAAGATCTAGTGAAAGATTATAGAAAACTTGAAAGGAGGTTGATAATTGCTCTTGATAGCCTCTTGATATTTTTTTGTTTTTTGCTCGTGTAGTTGTGTGTGTCTGGCTGAAGAAGAGCAGCCTTCCTTTTATAGAGAGAAGGAAACTTTCTCTTCAAGAAAATTTTCCTTTATGACCGTTTTTTCAAGATGTAATAAACCTCACTGTTGTTGCGAATTTACAGCCTTGCCATTCTGTCCTTTTACAGCCTGGCACATGGGAGGTTACTTCTTTACTTGGCTTTCCAGGAGGATAGATCATTCCATATGTTTTTAACAACTGGTCAGTGCTCTTTACTGGTTCCAAGTCATGACCCTTCTCTGGTCGTGGATGATGCAGCTTTTGATACTCTGGAACTGTTAGTTGTTCTTAATGTGAGAGGATGAATGAGCAGCTAGAAATTATCCTCTGGTAATTTCCTTTTGATGTCTGAAGTTCACCTTATGGTGTCTGACTTATGATGTTTACCTTCCAGAGTTCATCTTCTGATATTTATCTTCTGGTGTGTATTTTCTAGAATTCATCTTCTGATATTTATCATGTGAAGTTCGTCTTCTGAATTTTATCTTCTGGTATTCATTTTCTGATGTTTATCATGTGAAGTTCGTCTTCTGTGTTTTATCCTTTGATGTTCATCTTGTTATCCTCTGATATGTTTCTTCTGAAATTCATCTTCAGATGTATATCTTCTGATATTCATTTATGATTTTCATCTTCTGATATCGGCCAATCTGGACTAGCAAACTTGTCTGCTGAGATCCTCTGATCTCGGCCAACATTGGACCATTTATTCTGACCTTCTGGTTTCGACCAACACTGGGCCATTTATTCTGACCTTCTGATTTCGACCAATTATGGGCCATGGTCTGATCTTCTGATATTGGCCAACACTGTACTGGGTCTGGATTAGTTCTGGTCAAAGGATATTTCAGTCTGGACCTTTTAGCTTATCTTCTGATTAATTCAGGATGGTTTTTCACTTCACTATCAGGCCATCTTATGGTCAGAAGAACTTCTTGAATAAGTCTGACTTATGATTTCTTCTGGTCTGGATCCAGTCTTCCTCTGGCAGGCTTCCTTCTGGTCTGGTCCATGTCTCCTTCTGACTTTGTTTCCTTCTGATATGGGCCAGCAAAGATATCCTCTGGTGATTTCAGGATGCATCCTCTGGTATCTTCTGGATGCATTATCTGGTGTTTTCAACTCTCAGGTTTTCTGCTTCAGCTTCTGGTTTTCTGTTCCAGATGTTTTGCTTCTGGTGTTTTCCAGATGTTCTGCTTCTGGTTTCCCAGATGTTCTGCTTCTGGTGTTTTTACTTCAGATTTTCTTTATGGATTTAACAGTTTTGTTTCCTGCATGCATTCATTCTTCTGGACAGGAGGTTGCGATCTTTGGATCCTGTTCCTTTCTTAGTACAAAACTTAAATGCACGCATTAGTGTAATCATAATCTTAAGATAATTTTGTTATCATTAAAAGAGATTTTTTCTCAACAATCTCCCCCTTTTTGATGATGACAAAATTTCTTTAGATTATTTAAAATAAAATTGTAAAGGTGCTGTTTTTGAGTATGAAGCTCCCCCTCAGTATGAGCTGTAAAGAATAGGGGCTCCCCCTCAGAAAGTGCATAAAAGAATTTAAAGATTTTTGAACCAATCCAAATACTTTATATTGATTATAATAAGATCATAGAAAAAAATGGTTCAAAAGAAAAAAACATAGAGGATTGAATTACGATAATTTCAAAAAACATCTTCTTATCTAAGTTCATAATCCTTGACAATTTTAATTTTAATGTTTCTCCCCCAAATTTGTCAACAGCAAAAAGTCAGTGGGAGCCCAGAGGATGGTGAACTACTTTGAAGTAGAGGAATCATTAGACAAGGAGGAGGTTGAGGGACGAGGCAGTGGTGAAGGAGGATGAACAGAGGGTACTAGAGGCCGTGCTTCTGGAGCAATAGGCTTGACCAGGTGCGCTGTGACCCATTCTAGCAGAGTGCTAAACTACGCTAGAGTTTGATGAAAAGTGGCCATTGTTGAAAAAAGTTTTTTCTGATCCTTGCGGATCTTTTTCAGAGCTCGAAGTTCTTTGTGGGAGCGACGTTGTTCAGGCTTGGTATCAGTGGTGGGAGGAGTGAAGTCATCTGGAATAGGATCAACATTGATGCTGGTGCTTTTCATTTGGGAGTAGATTCCTTTGTTTTGTGAAGAGTTTTCTCCAGATTTAGCCAGGAAGGATTCAAGTGAGCTGAATCGTCCTGTAACTTCAGGAAGTGGTGCAGGAGCCGGTTCATAAATGGTTTGATGAGCAGAGGGAGTAGGGACAAAATTTGTAGGGTACATTTTTGAAGGAGATGAGAAGATTTGAGCCATGGTGCACGAGAGTTGAGCTGGTTGTGAAGGACTAGTAGGAGGATAAGGAAAGAAAAATGGTTCTTATAGATTTTGAGGTGTGTCTAGAGGGTTAGACGGAAGCGTAGTTTCTGGAGGTGAGCCTTTGAGATCAAAAAAGTGTTTGGCACCGTTTTTCACAAGTTGAGAGGGTGAACTGAGGTCTTCACCTTCTGCTGAACAATGGTTTTGTTTTTCAAGAGGGAAGAAGTAAGGAGGCATAGGTTTAATCATGACAATCTAGGGAAGGTCACTTATCCATTGGGCAGTGAGTAAGAAACTGAAATCGAGGCACCTTTTTGCAGAAAGGAGTGTAATCAGCAGTGATGTCACTAGCCTGCCTCTGACTTTTGCAACTTTCAAATCTTGGAGGAGGATATAGATTTATCTGAGTTGTCCATCCTCAGATTTTTATTTTTTCTTAAAAATAACATAATGATCTAAAGTTTTGCAAAACTTTATTTTTTAGACAATTTTTGAAAGATTTAAGATGGAAAGTTTTTCTAAAATATTTTTGAAACGATCTTCCTGGACAGGTTTGGTGAAAATGTCAGCAAGCTGATTTTCAGTTTCAATGAAAATTAATTCAACATCCCCTTTTTGAACATGATCTCTTAAGAAATGATGTTTAATTTCAATGTGTTTAGATCTAGAGTGTTGAATAGGGTTTTTGGAAAGATTAATAGCACTGGTGTTGTCACAAAGGATAGGAATTTTTGTGTACCTTAAAGAGTAGTCTTCCAATTGATTTTTTACCCCGAGAATTTGAGAGCAACATTGAGCCGCAGAAACATATTCAGCTTCTGTAGTGGAGAGAGCTATGGTATTTTGTTTTTTACTTTTAAAATCAATGACTTTTTCACTTTTCAATGTCATATTAATTACATTTTTTTTAAATTGTACACTATGATTAATCATATATATATTTTTATTTTGGTATATATATATATATATATATATATATAAATCGGTTGACTTTAAAAGTAACTTTGATATAAATTACTCTAATTCATAACTCTTTATGAACAATGAATTTCTCTAATGCAACCATCAAATCAAATGTTCTTAGTTTTTTTATTAAAAGAGGGTAAAAAAAAAAAGAAAACTATGGTATGACTATGGAGGAACAAGCTCCCCTTAAGTATTTTTCAAGAATTAAAACTAATACTAGTAGGTATAACTTCTGATAAAACTAGTGTTGCGGTCTAAATTTCGAATATTTCTCGAATTCAATGGAATCGCTACCAAAATTTATTTAAAATAGGGAAAACATTGGGAAACTCTTAAATAGAAAAATGGTCTTTAAAAACCAAATTTTGAGTTCGGGAGTCGATTATGCATATAGAAGGTATTACCACCCTACGACATCCGTTAAAATACGGTTACCTATAATTAATTGTGCAAAGTTAATATTAACTTAAATATATTTATTAATCTTTATTATTAAATATGAATATCAATTATTTATTTTTAATGTGATTTTGAAATAAATATGTGCATAAAAAAAAAAGAATTTTTTTTTATTAATGTGTTTGACAAGAGCGATCTTGCTCCTACGTATCTCCCGGTGCGATGGAGAAATCAAAACTACGTAGTTCTTGGTAGAAAATGCGGAGGTGTTGATTGATTTTAAAAGAAATGTGTCTTGTTGTTGATGAAAAAAATTGTTTTGACGAAAAAAAGAGTTTGCTTGATTTGAAATAATTATTTTGAATTGCGATTTTTAGGACTATCAAGTTTTACAACTCGTGTCTCAAAACTCAAGGAGTAAAAATGTGTCACATCTAATTTAATCCTTTTAACAATAATTATTTTGTATAATTAAAATAAATAAATAAATAAAATGAGTTTTAGAACTGTCAAATTATTATAATTTATGTAACTTATTTTAAAGTGATATTTTATTTATTTTATTTTATTTTTTGAAATAAAAATCAAATTAAATAAATAAATGATTTAATACGGTAATGTGGGGTACATGTGATGCAAGCGTTGTTTCACGTCAGACAGCTATCGGCATGGCAGCTACAACATACCTCACATCACACGTTTCAAAACAGAAAACTATCAACAAGAGTGAGCTAGCATGGCAGCAACATAGACGTCACATATTGCAACAACAGCCAGCTAGCATGGTAGCAGACATAACTCACATGGTTTGTAAGCAAAAAAAAATTTGTTTCAAGACATCAATTACTGGGCTGCCCATTGTTAAGCCAACATTGTTATTAAGAGAAAGTAAACACAGTCAAACATCATTTAAAAAAGAAATCGGATTTCAATAACTCAACCCAACCGAAATCTTATTTTTGTATAAGGCTTCTATAACTCATCATTTCATTATGTGAAATTAGAAACCAATAAGAAAAAAAAAACTTTGACAAGCAAACCAAATGAAGTGATGTAGTAAATATGTAGAGTAGAATAAGAAACATGAGAGTGACGCGCTGCGAAGGAGAAAGCGGAGACGGTTACCGGCGGAAGTTGGAATGACGGTAATGACCTCTGTTTCTATTTCTCATTTTCTATTTTTCTTTTTGTTTTGAAATATATGATTTTGAGGTTGAGACTGGATTGTTACTTTCTTCTCTACTCAACTTCAGCTTTGTTCAAAATCTTTCCTTTAAAAAAAAATTATCTCTTTTTCTTTTCTTCTCTTTTGAAAAATAAAGTTCCTCTCTTTTGAAAAATAAACTCCTCTCCTCTGAAAGCTCCTCATTTTCTGGAAAAAAAAAATAAAGCTCAATTTATAGGTAAAGTAGTGAATCTTTCTGATCATTGGATAAAATTAAGTTTTGGATTTTGGATTTTATATTGTTTTTGTAAATTTTTTTAAGCAAAGTCAGATGATTAGGAAAAGAGTGGCTTATACCTTTTTGATTGAGTGCACAGATAGTATAAACAATGACCTTATTAAGATAAAAATGAAGTAAGAAACCAGTTTGTAGAAGGATGCAAACAAGACACGGTAATATATATCATGTAAACAACAGAAAATGAAAGATGAACACATGGGAAAGAAGAAAATGTGTACTACATAAATACTTTGTTTGTTTTATTATTATTTTTTTGTTAGTGCTACATGGGAACATGTATATTATGTATTTAAAATTGGGTCTGCTTTATAAAACTATTATTTTTAGTTTTTTTTTTGTAAAATATTTATTAAATTTATTATTAAATTTTTTATTAGTCGGACAAAATTGGGATACTACATTTGCCACTATTTAATTATATTTTACTAATATGAATAACTATGTTTTCATATTATCGTTGTAAAAGATAAGTAAATATAAAGATCCAAATTTTGTCTGTCAAATTTTGCATAAAACAATACGATGTATGAATTAGTAAAATGTAGAATGAGATTGAGAAAATTAAAAACCGCTAGAATAAGGTTGTTGAGTATAGATAAAGTATGAATGAACATGCATGGTTCACGTGAGTATAAGTAAGTCATGAATGCAAGGTGTATGATTTGTGGGTGTTAGATAAATTCTTGTTCATTTTAGTTCCCTGATCCTTATACGATCCTATACGCCCACAAGATTGAATGGATGAATAAAGATAACAACCATTTTTTGTATGATGACTCTAGTACATCTCGTGTGACTTTTTTAGAGGCGAAACAAAGTGTATTGTCTAAAATGATTGCCTTTTTTTTTTTGACATCTCCATACATATTGAGAATCTATCGAGTTTCTGTGTATATATTTTCAAATATCAAAATAATTAAAAAAATAATTTTTTTTTGTTTACATATATTTCAAATTCCAACAAACACTTTAAAATGCTAGAACATATCAACCATGAAACTGAATTAGTTTAGGAAGAGTGTAACGTACAACATCGAATGACAATATTGGGAAAAGTACATTCACTACATTGGAAATGAGACAATTGGTGTTAAAATATATGGATGAGTGTGTTTAGGTTTAGTTGGAGGTATAACAAACACTGTTCATTCTTGTAATTCAGGACTCCTGTTGGTCAACTTCTAAGAATAATAATTTCCCCAGTTTGAACCGCTTGATCGTTTTTTTTAATATCCCTAACTTTTGCATGGACCGCTCTTCCAAGTTTTCAATCCACCGGGATGCTCTAGTTTTGCCTATGTTGCCTTTTCAAGTTTTCAACCTAGCGAACCCATTTTCAATCATTTTTGTTTTCAAGCATAATATTTTTTACTACATCTGAATTTATTGGAAGTGGAAATTCCTCACCATATGAATTTATCAGAGTTTAGTTGGAGGTATAACAAACGATGTTCATTCTTGTAATTCAGGACTCCTGTTGGTCAACTTCTAAGAATAATAATTGCCCCAGTTTGAACCGCTTGATCATTTTTTTTTAATATCCCTAACTTTTGCATGGACCGCTCTTCCAAGTTTTCAATCCATCGGGATGCTCTAGTTTTGCCTAGGTCGCCTTTTTAAGTTTTCAACCTAGCGAACCCATTTTCAATCATTTTTGTTTTCAAGCATAATATTTTTTGACTACATATGAATTTATTGGAAGTAGAAATTCCTCTCCATCGATTTCTGCGAGTACTAGAGCTCCCCCAGAGAAAGTATTTTTCACAACATATGATCCCTCGTAATTCGGAGTCCATTTCCCACGAGAATCATTTTTTATGGGCAATATTTTCTTTAACACCAAGTCTCCTTCTTGAAACTCTCGAGGATGAACTTTTTTCTCATAGGCTTTTTTAAGTCTTTTTGATACAACTGACCATGACACATACCTATCATTCTCTTTTCTTCTATGAGATTCAATTGGTCAAATCGTGATTGAACCCACTCTGCCTCTTCTAGTTTTGTTTCCATCAAGACTCTGATCGAGGGAATTTCAACTTCAATGGGAAGTACCGCTTCCATTCCATACACCAATGAGAAAGGAGTTGCCCCTGTTGAGGTGCGAACAAATGTTCTATAGCCATGCAATGCAAAGGGAATCATTTCATGCCAATCCTTATATGTTTCTACCATCTTTTGTATGATGTTATTGATATTCTTATTCCCCCTTCTACAGCTCCATTCATTTTCGGACGATAAGGCGAAGAATTTTAGTGCTGAATTTTAAAACTATCACACAACTCGTTCATCATTTTGTTGTTCAGATTGGTCGCATTATTTGTGATAATCTTATTTGGCAACCCATATCGACAAATCAATTTTCTCTTGATGAATCATACCACTACGCTTCTCGTTGGCATAAGAAGCAGCTTCAACCCTTTTTGTGAAATAATCAATAGCTACTAGGATAAACCGGTGCCTATTTGAAGCCTTAGGTTCAATGAGCCCAATAACATCCATCCTCCACATTGAAAAGGGCGAAGGTGATGTTAAGACATTCAAAGAGGTTGGCGGTACATGTACTTTATCAACATAGATTTGACATTTATGACATTTCTTTATATAACTAAAACAATCAGACTCAATGGTCAATCAATAGTAGCCAGCACTTAAGATTTTTGTTGCCATTGTGTGCCCATTTGCATGAGTTCCAAAAGAACCTTCATGAACCTCTTGAATGATTTTCTCTACTTATGTTTTATCCATACATCTAAGGAGAACCATATCATGGTTTCACTTATAAAGTACGTCACCATTTAAGAAGAAGTTCATTGACAACCTCCTCAAAACCCTCTTGTCATTCTCTGAAATACCCGATGGATATTCCTTATTCTTAACATAGGATTTGATATCATAAAACCATGGTTTGACGTCATACTCTTCTTCTATTGATAAGCAATATGTTGGCTTATCCTTTTGTTGGATTTTTATTACCGGCACATCCCGACCTGTGCTTATTTTGAACATTGATGACAATGTGGCCAGGGCGTCGGCCAATTGGTTTCCTTCTCGAGGGATATGGTGAAAAGTGATCTTCTCGAAGTACTTTGTCAATTCTTTGATATGGGTATGATACATAATCAATTTGGAATCTCGAGTTTCCTACTCTCCTTTTGTCTGATGGATAACCAACGACATATACCTCAAGAACTTTTACCTTTGATTCAATAGTTGCTTTAATTCCCATGGCAAATGCCTCATATTCTGCAATATTGTTTGTGCAATCAAAACACAATCTAGCCGTAAATGGAGTGAGCTGGTTCTCTGGGGAAATCAAGATAGCTCCAATTCCATGCCCTAATGCATTAAAAGCACCATCAAACATCAACGTCCATTTTTCTTTATTAGATTATTCATTTTCTTCAAATAAAGTCATTATGCCTTCGTCAGGGAATTCACACTGCATTGATTGATAATCTTCTACAGGTTGTTGAGCCAAGTACTTTGCTAATGCGCTTCCTTTGATAGCCTTTTGTGTAACATACACCAAGTCATATTCTGATAACAAAATTTGCCAACGGGCAATCCTTCCAGTAAGAGCAGGTTTCTCAAAGATGTACTTGATTGGGTCCATTTTAGACACCAACCAAGTGGTATGACATAATATGTATTTCCTCAGCCGATGAACAGCCCATGCTAATGCGCAACATGTTCGTTCAAGGAGTGAATATCTTGTTTCACAACTATTGAACTTTTTGCTCAAGTAATAAATAGCATGCTCCTTCTTACCAGATTCATCGTGCTGCCCCAACATACAACCCATTGACTCATCAAGTACTGTTAAGTACATAATAAGTGGTTTTCCAGGCATTGGAGGTACCAGGATTGAAGGTTTTAACAAGTACTGTTTAATCTTCTCAAAAGCTTTTTGACAATTCTCATTCCATTCAACCTTTTGGTCTTTGTGAAGCAACTTGAAAATTGGCTCTCATGTTGCAATTAGATTTTATATGAATCTGACAATGTAATTCAATCTACCCAAAAAGCCACATACTTCTTTTTCTAGGCATGGAGCCGACATTTCTTGTATTGCTCTTACTTTATCTGGGTCCACTTCTATCCCGTTTTGACTAACGATAAACCCAAGTAACTTGCCTGATGTCACACCAAAAGTGCATTTAGCAGGGTTTAAACGAAGTCTGAACTTCCTTAGTCGAACAAATAATATTTGAAGGTTAACAACATGGTCTTCTTCGGTCCAGGACTTTGCAATCGTATCGTCCACATAAACCTCTATCTCCTTATACATCATGTCATGAAACAATGTCACCATTGCTCTTTGATAGGTTGCCCCAACATTCTTCTTTATAATAGAAAGTTCCCCATTGCGTGATGAATGTGGTTTTCTCCATATCCTCGGGAGCCATCTTGATTTGATTGTATCCCGAAAAACCATCCATGAAGGAAAAAAGAAAATATTAAGCAGTGTTATCCACTAGGACATCAATATGAGGTAAAGGAAAATCGTCTTTAGGGCTTGCTTTATTTATATCCTGATAATCAACACACATTCAAACATTTCCATCCTTTTTTGGAACTGGGACAATATTAGCCACCCATTGAGAATATTTTGCTACTGCTAAGAAACCAGCATCAAATTACTTTTTGACCTCTTCTCTAATTTTAAGTGACATATCAGGTCTCATCCTCCTCAATTTTTGTTTAATTGGAGCACATTCAGGCTTGAGTGGTAGCTTGTGTTCAACTATGTAAGTATCTAGCCCAGGCATATCCTGATATGACCATAGTCCACATAGTCAAATAAAAGTTTAACCAACTTTTCTCGTTCACTTCCTTTCATAGACATACCAATTTTAATTTCTTTCTTATCATATTCAGTTCCCAAATTGATCACCTCAACAGGTTCTTGATAGGGTTGAACTATCTTAGCTTCCTGTTCCATTAACCTTTCTAGTTTTGGAGGAGGCTCACAATTGTCTTCACAATCCTCATCAGCTTGATTAATTGGATGTTCAAAATTACAAGAAGGGGTTCTAGCACTGCTATTTTCAATGTATTCATTTTCAACTATGCACCGTTAAAATTAAGAAGAAAAGGAAAAAAAATATGAATAATGGTTGCAACTTTAAGAAAAAAGAAAAAAAAATGAAACGATTAGAGAGTTCCAAAATGCATTTATTGATAATAAGTATGGAATTGAAATACATGCGCCCTAATTAATTATCCTTATAGCCTTGGGCATAGCAAAAGGAGTTGAAATACATAATTACTTTGAGAATGAATTAACAAACATGGGAAACTCGATGATCTTCCAATTGTCGAGGATGGTATTCAGAAGATAAGGGTACACTAATTTAAGGGTATCATCACCAACATGCTCTTCTTCCACCACATCCAGTTGGTCAACATAAATTATTCCGACGGTTTGAAAGGTTTGACGAATGTCACAAATAGGAATCTTCTGTGAATGATTTTCCAGACGAGCCATCCTGCTTTCCTTTTTATCTTTCATTGCCTTTTCTTTATCAGCTTTGGTAGGTACATATCCCAACTCGTATCGATCATTCTTTTCTGATATATCTAACAATTTCCCCAACTTAACAAAAACACCTCCTTCCAACATGGAATTGGTAGACTTCAAAAATGTGGTAGACAACTTTGGTTCCTTTAAGTGAAATCCTTCACCCATGAAGACAACATTGGCGATTTCTAATGCTTGAAAGGAGGTTTCTATGGCTTCCTCTGTATCTTCAATGTAGCCTGTAGAAGATAGATGACTCACTATCATATCTTCTTCCCCATATATTAGTACCAGCTTAATGTTCACTATAAACTTTAGCTTTTGATGGAGAGTGGATGTCACCTTATTTATTTTTAATGTGATTTTGAAATAAATATGTGCGTAAAAAAAAAGAGAAAAAAAAATTATTAATGTGCTTGACAAGAGTGATCTTGCTCCTACATATCTTCCGTGCGATGGAGAAATCAAAGCTACGTAGTTCTTGGTAGAAAATGTGGTTGTGTTGGTTGATGTTAAAGAAATGTGTCTTGTTGTTGATAAAAAAATGTTTTGACGAAAATAAGAGTTTGCTTGATTTGGAATAATTATTTCGAAATGCGAGTTTTAGGACTATCAAGTTGTACAACTCGTGTCTCAAAACTCAAGGAATAAAAAGATGTCACATATAATTTAATCCTTTTAAGAATAATTGTTTTTGTATAATTAAAAAATAAATAAATAAATAAAATGGGTTTTAGAACTGTCAAATTATTATAATTTATGTAATTTATTTTAAAGTGATATTTTATTTGTTTTATTTTATTTTATTTTTTGAAATAAAAACCAAATTAAATAAATAAATGATTTAATAAGGTAATGTGGGGTGCATGTGATTCAAGCGCTGATTCACGTCAAACAGCTATTGGCATGGCAGCTACAACATACCTCACATCACACGTTTCAAAACAAACAGAAAGCTATCAACAACAATGAGCTAGTATGGCAGTAACACATATATCACATATTGCAACAACAGCCAACTAGCATCGCAGCAACACAGAAAATCACTCGCATGGTTTCTAAGAAATAAAACTTTGTTTCAAGACATCAATTATCGGGCTGCCCATTGTTAAGCCAACATTGTTACTAAGAGAAAGTAAACACAACAAAATATCATTTCAAAAAGAAACCGGGTTTCAATAACTCAACCCAACAACCGAAATCTTATTTTTTTTTTATATAAGTAACTCATCATTTCATTATGTGAAATTAGAAACCAACAAGAAAAAAAAAACTTTGACAAGCAAACCAAATGAAGTGATGTAGTAAACATATAGAGCAGAACAACAAACATGAGAGTGATGCGCTGCAAAGGAGAAAGAGGAAGGAGAAAGCGGTGGTGGTGTACGATTGACGACGGTTATCGGCAGAAGTTAGAATGACGGTAATGATCTCTGTTTCTGTTTCTCATTTTCTATTTTTCTTGTTGTTTTTGTTTTGAAATATATGATTTTGAGGTTGAGACTGGATTGTTACTTTCTTCTCTACTCAACTTCAGATTGGTTCAAAATCTCTCCTTTAAAAAAAATTCTCTCTTTTTCTTTTCTTTTCTTTTGAAAAATAAACTCCTCTACTCTAAAAGCTCCTCATTTTCTGAAAGAAAAAAAAAACTCAATTTATAGGTAAAATAGTGAATCTTTCTGTTCATTGGATAAAATTAAGTTTTGGATTTTGTATTGTTTCTGTAAATTTTTTTAAGCAAAGTCAAATGATTAGGGAAAAAGTGGCTTATCCCTTTTTGATTGAGTGCACAGGTAGTATAAACAATGACCTTATTAAGATAAAAATGAAGCAAGAAACCAGTTTGTAGAAGGCATGCAAACAAGACAAGGTAATATACATAGTGGAAACAACAGAAAATGAAAGATGGACACATGAGATAGAAGAAAGCGTGTACTACATAAATATTTTGTTTGTTTTGTTTTGTTTTGTTTTTTTTTTGTTAATGCTAAATGGGAACATGTAAATTATGTATTTAAAATTGGGGCAGCTTTATAAAATTATTATTTTTAGATTTTTTTTGTAAAATATTTATTAAATATATTATTACCTTTTTTATTAGTCGGACAAAATTGGGGTACTACAACTGGTGTATAACCCACTTCATGGCCTTTGAGAGCTAGGGCATCTACACAAGAGATTGACGCACGGTAAATGTGTTTGACTTGAATCGTCTGTGTGAGCTTGAGATGTATTTTTCGCCTTCATTTTTTGACATAATGGTAGAACTGTGTGGACCAGCTTATTTGAGATTGATGTACCCAATTGAGCGTTCTATGAAAATATTGAAAGGCTACGTGAAAAGTCGAAGTTGTCCAAAGGGTTGTATTGTTGAAAGATACATTGCAGAAAAAGATGTTGAATGTTGTACTGAATATCTGTCTAATGTTGAATCCATTGGACTTCCGAAGTCTCGTAATTTGGAAAGAATATCAGGGAGATGGATAATTAGAAGTAAAATAGTGACCATATCAAGGACATAATGGGAGTAAGCAAATTTATATGTTTTGCACAATGCCGATGAAGTTGAGCAGTATGTTGAAGTACACAAGGAGTATCTAAGGAGTTTGAATCTGAATGAAAATTGGATAACACGAGAACATAATCGAAGTTTTATAACATGGTTCAATAATGATATTTATTCAAAGTTTTCTGTAGATGTTGCTTCAAAGATTGAAATGGTTAACATATGGTCCAAATTTACATGTATTTTCTTACACCGAATAAACAATTAACGGGCGAACATTTTATACAAAAGAACAAGATGATAAAAGTGCTATATAATATAGCAGTGTCACTCTAGTAGCTGAAGCATTGCATGTCTCAAGTTACAAGGATAGAAACCCCACATATGCAAATATATCATATTTTGGGGTCATTAAAAAAATTTGAGAGTTAGATTATACAATGTTTCGAGTGCCTGTCTTTGGATGCAAGTGGGTTGAAAATAAAAATGGCGTTCGAACTAATGAGTCAGATTTTTTGCAGGTGGATCTTAATAGGTTAGTACGACAATATTTTAATCAAAATGCATATTGTAGGTTATTTGAGTGGTGCAGTATCATAAAAGAATGTTCAAAATCATCAAATTCCTTTGGATTTGAAAGCAAATGTACATTCAAGAGATTTAGGGCTACTACGACACATCCAAATGTTATTGTCACTAATGATAGTTTACATTCCATGATGGTTATGGCATGGAGGTCTTGCATAATTTTTTTAAAGCTATAAATGCTAACAAAACAAAAGTTATGAGAAGATATACTCATGACTATTTGAAATATTTTCAATAAAATGCATTTTACAGAGGTGATTTCTAAAACAATGAAAAAAAATATGCAGAAGGAAGCTACATTATATAATCTATGGGTTATAAAGTCGGCTTAATATGTAGAATTTTTCTATTATTTTCCTTCCTTTTCTAGATTAGGTTTATGTTCCCCAATTTTATTTCTTTTCTCCCATTTGAATCATGAGCCGTTGTAGATACTTCAAAATTCACAATATTACAACCATGATTACGATTGCGTTTCGCAGTTTAAAACCATATAACATGGACTATCTGTGTTAATGTACGATTTTGGGACCTTCGTGGCTCTTGCACAACATGGTCACATCAAGATCAAACAGATTACTATCGCAGACCAGCCTTTATATTTTATTCAACGATAACTTACAAATCCAATTTTCCAAAGTTGCTGTTCTTTCTCTTTCTCCATTTTGTTTGAATTCTCTTCCCCAACATCTAAAGGAATCCTGTAATCTTTACCTTTTATATATAACAAGACAAACTTTCACTTCTGTATATTTATCTTTTTATTATTTTACTATTATGAATAGAACCCATTGACTTCCAATACTATTGTTATTATCAATTTTGTGTTTATCAAAGGTTGTGTGTTAAAAATTATGATGTTAAATGTGTGTTCATGTATACTAAACTCGCTCCAATTAGTGTGGTCTAGATTTTATTTATACAAATCAATTTATAATATATTAAATGAGCTCCACCAATCCTACTGTGGACCCCTCAACTCTTCCTCGGCCATTTAATTCAGCTTTTTACACTCCCACCATATTTTGATGTAGCACTACTAAAAAGGCCAAATTTCTTCTCCCTACCTCAACATTTATCCATCCACGGCGTCCCTCTCCTATACCATGGTAACTTCATACATCTCACATCATAATTGATCTATTGATTTCTACATTATCATTTTTCATAAATCAAAATAGCTTAAATATATGTTTTGTACCTGTAAATTAGCACTTTTGAATTTTCTTTCTTGTAATTTATTTTCTTTTAAATTTAATTTATAAGTTTAATTTTGTTGTAAAATTGCCGTTAATGACGGTTAAAAATAGCTGAGATGATAAACAGCGACGAAACAAAAATAAAAAATTTAAATTACATTTAATTGTTTTAAAGTTTTTTGAAAATAAAAGAACAAAATCCCTGTCTTCAAAATTCCTCCATGTCTATGACAAACTTGCTAATTTAGATGATTATGTTTTAATATTTTTTATTTATTTTAATTTAAATTTCATTGGGTTGTTTGTGCATAAGTTTAAGTATTGATTTTTATTATGTGATGGTTATGTTTTTATATATTTTGTGATAATTTATGGTTGCTACATTTTAATTATTAAATGAAATTAAAATATTGTGATTGTTTATATGTAATGGATTAAAAAAGTAAATGACAAGTAAATTAAGTTTGTAACGGGAGTTATATTTTTTATTGTTATTTTTTAATTATAAAGATATAGACAAAAATTAGTAGAATGAAAAATTTATAGAGTAGGTGTTGTGATTACTAAGTTGTAATTTATTTCATTTGCAATTTTTGTTTAATTTCTTGAAGGTTGTAGAATGGAAGAAAATCAACTACATCTGTTTTTGCACACAGAAAAGGATCGGGAGAGAAGAGAGAGGAAGGGGAAAATATTATTTAGTGCAGAGGGTTTATCATAAGTTATAATAAAATAACACAATCCAACGATTTCCAATCATGACCCTTGGTGAACCACTTACACCATGGTTTACCCTAGACACAACCTTATATATATATATTTGAATTTTTTTTAGAAATTTTTAAAACAAAATAATTTTTTAAAAAAATAATTCTAAAAATTTTTAATGTAAGATAATTATTTATTTATTTAAAAAAATATTAAAGTGATATTATTAAATTAAAATTATATATTACCATGATTTTCCACATCATCACGTTCAGATCACTAAAATAATTGTCACATTATCAAATTGAAATTTCAATTGAAAAGAGATACCAAAATTGCAAAAAATAAAATAAGAAAATCAAAATTACAAAAAATAAAATAAGAGAATCAAAATTTCAGCTGTAATAAAAATGGGAGATCAAAAATACATTTTAGCAAAAAAAAACAATAATGCAACATTCTAAAGTACTTCACAAATTATTAAGCATTTTGTTGAAAAAAGCAAAACATTTATGAATCAAGATCCGCTCACGATGAAATCGAACGTGAGAAAATAATGTGGACAATTTTTATCATTAAAATATAAAGAGGGAGAGTTTTAGTATTTTGAAAAGAAAAAAAAAGAGATCAGTTGAGTGTGTGTTTGGTTGAAGGGATTTAGAGGAGAGGTAATATTTAAAAAAAAAAGTGTTTGGTTTAAATATTTAAAGGGAGGGAAGGGGAGCACTCCTTCTATTTTAAAAAACTTGTTTATTGTTTTGAGTTTGCTTATTTTAGTTGCTTAAATTTTTTGCAAGGATTGTAAAAAAAAAACATTCAATTCGTTGCCTTTTTCTTTTACTAGGAAGCAAGCAACTTTACTGAATTGCATCATTTTCCAAATCACCCCCCATCCCCTCTTTTGATCTTATACTTTATATATTTTTCCATTCTTGTTTTAAACTTCAAAACTAGCCTAAATTTCCTATAGAAGTGAGGGCATTAAAGAATCAGAAAAGAACATTTATCTGGAAAGAATAGTAAACGGTAAACAACTCATTCAATTTGAATTTTGCCATGTTCACAAGAGAGCAATATGAAAGTCTCCCACCTAGCTTTGATCCAGCATCACAAGCAAAGGCTCCCACCGGTAACCAAGCCAGCATGATGTCCTCACATGGCCATATGCTTGCTGAGGGTTCCAGTTCAGGTATCAGTTCCTTACCTGCACTTAATGCATCATGCCTAGCTTGTGTCAAATCTAACTCCTTGATATTAGATTCAGGTGCAATTCATCGTATATGTTCATCATTAGAATGGTTTACAACTTATAATAAAATTAAGCCCATAGGTGTCAAGCGACCAATTAAAATTGGATGCTGATATCCCTAGGGTCCTTTCTGTCTATACCTCAGATTCTGTTTCTATACCTAATGTTTCCCTTTGGCATTTTAGATTGGGACATTTGTCTCATAAACGAATGTCCCTCATGAATAAAACTTTTCCTTTTTTATCTGTTCATAACTCACTTGTATGTGATACTTGTAATTTTTCCAAACATACAAGAAAACCTTTTCAATTGAGTAAAAGGATAGCATTGCATAAATTTGACTAGTTGCATTTAGACATTTGGCGACCCCTGTCCACTCCTTCCATACATGGCCACAGATACTTTCTCACTATTCTTGATGATTTTAGTCGTTTTGTTTGGATTTTTTTATAAAATCAAAGCCAGAAGTTCAACCACATGTTAAAAATTTCATTTTAATGGTTGAAAACCAATATAGTGCTAAAGTAAAAATTGTTAGGATTGATAATGGTCCAGAATTTTTACTTACCCAATTCTATGCATCAAAAGGCACCCTACATCAAAGATCTTGTGTAGAAACTCCCCAACAAAATGGGAGAGTTGGGAGGAAACACCAGCATATCCTTAATGTTGGAAGGGCACTCCTTTTTCAGTCAAAACGGCCCAAATGTTTATGGTCCTATGCATTATTGTATGCTACTTATGTTATTAACAAAGTTAACATACCTTTACTGAATAATAAGTCTCCATTTCAAAATTTATTTGATAGTGTCCCTGACTTAAATGAATTGAAAGTGTTTGGTTCATTGTGCTATGCTTCCACCATTATTTCTCAAAGAACCAAACTGATGCACAGAGCAAGAACTGACTCAAACACACCAACTCCCTTAACTACTTCCTGCACTACAAACAATACACCAACTTCAGTCACTGAGTCACCCACACCACCTGTAATAACCCCCACAGTTGATATTTCCTTATCTAATCCATCACCTACACCAGACTTGAGAAGATCCACAACAAACATCCACCAGCTCATCTTTCAGACGTTGTCTATAGTTCATTCACGGATCAGGCAAAGCCCTATTCTTCTCAAGGTACTCTTTATCCCCTTTCTAAATATCCGTCGTTTCAACTCTCTCTTCTTCACAAACCAGTTGCGTTGGCATCCCAGGCTGAATGTTGGCTCAAAGCCATGGATGCAGAGTTATCAGCTCTTGCTAAAAATGGCATTTGGAAACTAGTTGATTTACCTCCCCATGTTAAACCAATTGGCTGCAAGTGGGTATATAAGATCAAGCATCGAGTTGATTCCGTGTTCTCTAAGGCCACCCCTGGTTCTTTCACAGCTCTATTGATTTACGTCGACGACGTTATTCTTCACCAAAGCACCGCATCCAAAACCTTTCAATTTCTTGATTCCCAAGCTGAACTTGCTGGATATATATCAACGTTCAGCTTGCGGGGCCACAAGTTTGTTAGAATCTCAACTGCATATAACTGATTTTATTAGTTAGTTACATTCCCTTTGGCTTAGTTAGTACTAATCTAATGCTAGTATATAAGTAGCTCTGACTGTATTCCATTTATTGCAAGTTTGCTAAATTCAACTTCTATCTTGATTATCTACATTCTCTGTAAACATTTCACAGTGTTCTTGTTCATCAATGGAATTCATTGTTGATTCGTTGTTCTTCTTATATATGCAACAAGTTTTTGGTGGTCAGTGATTAAACACTAAAAAGAAAATGAATAATGAGTCACAACTTTCTCCTTGCTATACTTCGACCAACATAAAAATTAATCATACAGTTTATTTATCATTATGCTGCTAGAGGCAACATTTGGTGAACTTTTAATCATACAACAACTTTCAACCTCAATTGAAGTAAAGAAATGTTCAAGCTCATGAAAACAATCGAATACTCTTTTGATGTTTAAAACTTAATGTTCAAACCTATGTAATATTGTTTGACAACTACAATCTCTCCTAACAAACCTAATAAAAAGTAAACTTAATAACAAGTAATAGAAAATAAAGTATGCTTGAATAGATCTTTTTTTTCCTTTTTGTGAGCGGAACAGAAAATAATGCAACTATCAACTAATCATAGTTCTAAATGCAGCCTCAATATAAAGATTTTAGAAGTTTCTGTAACAATATCACAATTGCAATTGCAGTTGCATCTGTAGTTTCCTGCACTTCGCCACAATATCATGGTTTACGGTGTAACTGCAACCACAATTTAGAGCTATGCAGCTAACTATATTGGATGTATTGTATTGCACATACCAGGGTTCCTAATACACCAAAGTGGCTGAATAGGCTCAGCCCCTATACCTCTTCTCACCATTCTGTTTCTCCATTCATTCAATCTATCTGTTGCTTCTGCATATCGCTTCATACCCTTTTCATCCCTATTGCCCGACCACAATGACTCGGCCATTGCAGAAGTTCTAGGCCAAATTCGCGAATCCAAAACAGTTTCATCAGCTTGTTCCGACCACAACGATACTTCCCCACCCAAAACCAATTTCGCTTCTTCCTCCGTCAGTCCATATGCAATGTCATAATTGTATATAGTTTGCCATGTTTTAAAAGGTCCGCACCAAGATCCACCATTGTTTTTGTCACTACCTGTTTGGTTATCGTAAGCACTGTTATTTCCAGTAAAGTCACCATGGCCACAATCAAGATAATAGAAATCTGATGACGACACAATCGCACGGTATCCAGAAGATACTATCCTTTTAGTGTTATTATGTCCATTGTTCCATGTCTGCAAAATCACATGTTCTTTAGGGAGAATCGCCGATGGAACATGGACTGTTTCGTCTAACAATACGTCTTCCCAATAGACAACAGTGCGGTTGAGGGATATAATGAAAGGGAGAGTGTTGTTGATAAACGTCTCGAGGACTTGATTGAGAGTTCCACCGTTTGATAGAAAGTTATGAATTGTTGGATCGGTTTCCCAGCAACCTGGTATGACCTCATCAGCACCGGAATGGTAAAATTGTTCTGGAAACAACGTGGTTACGTCGCGTATGACATTCTTTAGGACTTTGTAGGTCTTGGGATTCAAGGGATTCAAGTGACCTGTTCCTGGTTCGGAAGCAAGACGATTAGGCCAATCGCTTTCAGCTGGCCACCAGAACATGTTGGCACATGTTATAATTTCAGGGTAGGCTAAGGTCCAAGATCCTGTATGCCCTGCATATATGAAATTCTTATCTGTCAATTAGCGTCATAACTCTAAGAACCAATGTCTTGTAAAGCTAAAATATTTGAAAGAGGAAGAGAAAGGTATGTTTTTCAATCAGAATATAGTGACATTGCAGACAGAAATCTAGTTTAATTTCTTGCCTTGACAAATATGCAGACAGAAACAGGCTTAGTAAGGCAATTAATATATTAATTATGTTAGCTCTGTTTTTTAATAATGTGCCGCAAAGCACGAGACAATCAGAAACAACAAAAATCCAAAATTGAATAGAAGAAAGAGGGTCGTAATGTTTCTTAAACAAACTCAATTATTTAATTTTTAATCTTTATGTGTGCTCATACTTTTTGAACAACTTCAGTCCCAGGATTTTAAAAGGTAAGTAAATATGTTCCTACAATTAGCTTTTTCACTTAAAACAATTAAAGTCTCTTTTTTATTAACATGAGATCCTATCACAAGAATCCAAACACAATCAGAAAGTGTACAAAACATCCTCAACTGAGCAAATCAGATACACACATGCAACTGCCGCACAAAAATTACACCAACCTAAAACCAAAAAAATAAATTTAGATAGATAAACAACATAACGGGTTGATTGAAATCTTACTCAAATCCTTTTTCTTTGTACTTCAATCAACATCAACTAAGCAACTAAGCCTCTTGTTGAAAAAGAATGTGGTTCTTTGCTTTCCACAAATTATAGTCTCTTTTTTATTAAACATTTTAGGCTTGATAATAAATTTGAAATTAAGTTTGAACTTAAAATTTCAAAAAATTGATGAATTTTTCATAGTATGTGAGACTAGAGTTTATAGCGAGAAAATTTGTGAATATAATTTAAGTAATATTTGAATTTATATTGTTAATGAGTTTAATAATGAGTTTTTTTTGAAGAATTTTAAGTAAATTTTTTTTGAAATAATTTAATAAAATTAAATTTGAAATTTCTTTTAATAATGAGTTTAATTTGCATGTATCGTTAACGTAAAATATTTATATTGTTGATAAATCACATGTATTTATATGTCTGACTTTATAAATAGTTATAGATTAAAGTTAATTTTCTTAATGATTGACCATTTTTAATTGATAAATAGTGTAAAAGATCATTACATTGTCACTACGTGAAATAAATCCATTAATAAATTATGACAATTTGAAAAACACATCTCACTAACACATCTTATAAAATTATAGAGTTTTTTTTTTTAATTTTATGTAATAAAGTGACAAAATTAATGGAAATTTCGCTAACATATAGATATTTTGGTAAATCAAATTTATTTTATTATTGAAAATAATTCAACTAATTAATTTTCTAAAAGTCATTAAAATTAATCGCTTTCATCCTTTTTAATGATGTTACCACTACTATTCTTTCTCACTCTCTAATCCCAATTTAGTAAAGTAAAATTAAGACGAAAAAAATTGAAGTAACTAACCTGGCGAATCAATCTCAGGCAAAATACGAACCCCACGATCAAGCCCAAATTCCACAACCTTTTTAACATCCTCAATCGTATAAACCATATTAACATCATAAGCTCCTTTCTCAGCTAAACTTGGCTCCGAAGGAACCACCAAAGGAAACGAATGAGAATCCGTTATATGCCAATGAAAAACATTCACCTTATTCATACTCATCGCTTCAACCGTCCTCAACAAATCCTTCACCGGATAATAATTCCTCGAAGTATCCAACATAACTCCTCTATGTCCGTACAAAGGCGCGTCCCACACACGCACATCAACCGCCAGACGTGTTGGATACCCCCACGCCAGCTGTGAGAACGTCTCCAGTCCACGCATTGCCCCCCACGCTGTTAAAGCCGTTAAATTGGCGTTAGGAGTTGTTACTGTTAGCGTGTAGGATTCGTCGGTGCCGTGGATGAGTTCGGCGTTTGGGTCCGTTACGGTTATTTTTAGGGAATTTAGAGGTTGTAGGTTGTTAGAGAGGTTTGAGGTTGGTGGAATTAACGGACGGTGGTGTTCTGTTTTGACGAGGTTTGTGTAACGGGTTATTGCGGCGATGAGGTGGTTGTTGTTGTATGGAGTGGTGGTGGTGATTGTGAAAGTTGGTGAGATGAGTGTTGTTTGGTGTGGTAGGGTCCACGTGAGTTTTCTTGGTTTGGGCCATATGTTGATGGTGGTTGTTGTTTCTGCATTTAATGTTGTTGCATATGGACATAACAGGAACAGGAACAATAGTAGTGGTAACATGATTGTGTTTGTGGTGTTACTGTTTTGAGGATCGTGTAATTGAGTGGTTATATATGGGGGATTTGCATGGTCGTGATGAGAATGGATGTGTCATGAGTGTGATATAGAGAATCGATGGACTTTTGATTTAGAGGTCAAGAAGAGTTTTGTGGTTAGGAGAGCCGTTTTTTTGTTTTTCAGCATTTGTTTGCTTGCTTCTTGGCAGGACTATGCGACCTTTGGTGTTTTAGTTTAGTTTTTGTACATTTATGGGGGAAATTATAACTAATTGTGCTGCTTTTTAATTTTAAATGGAAAAATAAAAAAATTAAGAAAACATATTTATTAGGTTTTTTTAGGGTAAAAGCAAATTCATTCTTTCAATAGAAAAAATCAAAAGGATTACGACTTGTTTGAGGGTAATCTCTATCCACATAAGAGAAAACTTCTATTCGTAAAGTCTAACAAGACATGAGCGTTAGTAAACAAATAATCACTAGGAGTCAAATTAGTGTGACTAAACCAATATCTAATACTTAACTGCAAGCTTGACCTTATCTTTCGTCCACTGTTAATGATTATGGAGAAGAGAGAATTCAGTCTTTTATCCATTCAATTATAGATCAAAATTTTTACTACTGCATACTAGTTTTGACTATAAGTGGTTGAGTGATGTAAAGATTGAACACCTAATTGGAAGACAAATTAGGCATGGAGGGGTTGTGAAAATTTGTGTCAACACCAAGTGGACTTGCCCACACCATATTGACCAGAAACACTCATCTTAGTTAGGCATTCCATCTAACACGTAATGTGCCATTTAATCACTGAAAGCTTACTATCCAGAGAGGTTACCGCATGCACTTACAACAAAAAAAAACTCAAAATAAAGTTTAATACCTTTGTCTATAGGATTTTTGGGAGGACGTTCGAAAACGAGACTCCATGGTAGTGGGGAAAACAATGCATGTTTTGGAGTAGAAGGAAAATAGAGCTTTAATGGTCTTACTCAACTAGTCATTTTTTCTTGAGGAGTTAGCTCTGGTGAGGGGTGCTTCATCTAGTTAGAGACCAAGACGATTAGGAATAAAATCATGAGGTTATGGTGTGTGGTTATGGAATTAGAGCATGGAAGGTATCAAGGTTAATGGCTATGAGAAAAACTCTATGGTGAGGAAACAATTCATTCTTGAGTTGGTAAAGAGGTTTATCGAAGCTAGATTTGACCTCTGTCGTTGATGTTAATAGATACTGAGTGCGAGGAAAGAGAGATCATTGGTATGTTTAGTACAGGGGTCAAGAGGAATATGTGCTAGTAGAGGGGTGAGGTCGACAACTGTTGGAGACCCCTTGAATCATGGGTGAAATGATGCCTTACATAGTCTAGATGGCCCAATGCGATGTCCAAGACAAAGAAAGCAAAATAAACTTTGGAGAAAGAAATGATTACACTCAAGTCCTACCATGAAGAACCAAACTCTAAATAGATCCAAATCCTTCAAATTGTTGAAGAGCCCCTTGTGGGGGTTTGAACTATTTGATATTAGTCTTGATTTTGCTTAGTACTTATTTTAATGTTTAGTTTGGTTGATTTTGTAATATGAGCCTATTTACTATTGGACTAGTAGGTAGAGGTGGCAAAACGGACCAAACATGTTGAACCATCTATTTTGCATGTAATTTTAGGTGGTCTAGGCTAAAGGTTTTAATTTGTCTACCTAAGTTGCTATGTTATATCCACTGAAAAAATAGGGTGAACACGGGACATGGCGGGTTTGCCCATCGGACAAGATTAAGTAAAACTGTTATTTTATAAATATTTTCTCACTTTAGTTCTTTTTCTTTTTCATCAATTTTCTTACTAACTCAACCAAACTAAAAGACTAAAATTGACCCATTAATTTGTTGGAACCAAGTTGGTTCTAAGTACTTAGGATTTTGATGTTTACAAAAGCACTCCATGTAATCTTATTTTGAACCTTGAATTATTACATTAAATGCCACCAGAAAATGAAGTTTCCAGAGGCAGAAGATGAAGACACCAGAAAATGCATCCAGAAGGTACCAGAGGATGCATCCTGGAATTACCATAGGATATCTTTGCTGGCCCAGATCAGAAGGAAGCAAAGTCAGAAGGAGACCTGGACCAGACCAGAAGGAAGCCTGCCAAAGGGAGACTTGATCCAGACCAGAAGGAATCATAATTCAGACTTAGTCCAGAAGTTATTCTAACTAGAAGATGGCCTGACAGTGAAATGATAAACAGCCTAGACTTGATCTAGACTTAATCAGAGGATAAGTTAATGGGTCTAGAACAAGAGAATCAATCCAGATTTGACTCAGACCAGAAGATAGCATGGTTCAGGGTATGAAACTAAGTCCAGACCAGAAGAAATGATCTCCAGATTTGATCCAGAATTGATCCAAAATAGAAGGTAAAATGTACAGACTGAAATATTAATTGTCCAGACTTAATTTCAGTTCAATCCAGACCCAGTTTAGAATTGGTCCAGATTAGAGGGAAGATATCAAGATCAATGGTTCAGATTTAAGTATATGGCCCAGTGTTGGCCGAGATAAGAAGATCAGACCATGGCCCAGTGTTGGCCGAAATCAGAAGGTCAGAATGTGTGGTCCAGCATTGGCCGAGATCAGAGGATCACAGCAGATCAGTTTGCTAGACCAGGTTTATCAGAAGATCAAAAAGTGTGGTCCAGGGTTGGCCGAAATCAGAGGATCACAACAGATCACTTGGTATGGTCCAGATGTGGACTAGCGCAGAAGATCAAATGGTCCAGATTTAATCATGAGGATTAACGGTGGAGATTTAATTAAATTTGACCAAAGTATTAAAAGGATTTGATTCAAAAATAAAGTGAAGTCGTATGGGAGTTCAAAAGCTGTTGGCGGGAAGAAACTAAAGACATGATTGGCCAGTTATTTTTGAAAGCAAATCTGAAGCTTAAAAAGATATGTTTTTTATTTAAGTGAAGCCTGATTGGTCAAGATATTTTTGCAAGAGAATCCAGCAAGATACAGCTCAAAATTAAGCTTGGAAGAGACCTTAATTCGCATCTATAAAAGGAGGCTCAAGGCAGAATACTTAGCATCGAAAATCACAAAAGAGTCATATACTTCCAAAGCAAACACTCAAGTTTTCAATGAGGTTAATTGTGAGTTCCAGCTTTCCAGAAGCAAACACTCGTGTTATTTTCTTTCCCTTGTGTTAGATCTAAGTTGTTGAAGTAGATTCTACAATCTGAGGGAGTCAGAAGGGGTAGCAGATTACTTGGCAATTAGATTCAAGGCATTGTAATTCCTTCTACAATCTGGGGTTGTCAGATTGGTAGGAGAAGACTTGACTTAGGAAGTCAAGGTGTTGTATTCCTCAAGAGTCTAGGATTGTTAGACTGTTTGAGAAGACTGACTTGGAGGGTTAGTGGAACTGTTGTAATTCAAGGTTTGAATTAGTGAAATCCTTCAAGGTGAAGGGACTGGACGTAGCCTCATTAACGATGAACCAGTATAAAATTCTGTGTTTTTATTTTTACTTTATATCCGCTGCTAACTCTATTTTATTCATACATCAAGTTTTGTTTTAAAAGTGTAAAAACAGAAAAAGTATTCAAGTTAGTCAAACACAATTCAACCCCCCTTCTCGTGTTTGCACCTTCATAATTTACCTAACCCAATTAAAAACCCAACTCAAACTAAAAGGGTAAGGTGTTAGGGTTATGAGTTCTATGTATAAGGATAAAAAAAAAATGGAACCATGTAACCTTAGTTCGTCAATATATTATAGAGGTCACGACATATAGTCTCATGTTCAAAATGCAGAGTTAAACTCCATAGTGAGTCACTATAAATTTCTTAAATTTTATATTTTTTATTAGTTGACTATAGCAGTAAGTAGATTGTAATATATTTCTTTGGGATTGTTTAATGTTAGTAAATTTAATTTGAGATTTTTTTATGTGGTGACTTTGCTTTACCATTTAGTTTTGTTGATTGATGATGATTGTTTTTATTATTTTTGTAAAATGTTAAAATAAAATAAAAAAATTGACGAGCCTACCTGCAAGCCCATCAAACCGAGAAAGAGCGAGGCGAGGTGGTACTTTTGACTTGACCACCTAAATTGATCAGCTCCGTCCCACTTTTTGGCCGGCTAGTCAGTTGACGAGCTAACCCACTTTGTATCCCTACTAGTAGGTGCAAATAATACCATATAGATATAGCTTGTAAAATGAGTCAAGGCCCATGATGGGGATGAGTACAACCTCTTGGACACCACTTAGTTTCTTGGGGAAACTAGGGTTAACCACCCAAGTAGGAATGAAGGGGTATTTATGACCATTATGGATATAAATAGCCTTGTCTTCTCCCTATTTTGAAAAATTTGATCAATTTGAATTTTATCATACTCCTTTTATGTTTTTGAGAGATTACTTCTCTTTAGTTTTTGGATTAACCATCTTAATTTTAATCAAAAACATTATTACTCTTGTGGCAAAATTTGTGTCAGACTTATCGTTTTCTTGAGATTGTGGTTCTTCTTTTATTTTTATCTACTCGCCATTTTTTATTAGAGTTATTTTGTCTTTCTTTCATCTATTGTATGCTACACTTTTTTTTGGATATTCTTCATTTTGAATGTTTGTGTTCCATTAATTTCAAAGGGTAAATCTTTGATTTTTCTTGATGTTCTCCAAGTAAAAGTTATTCACACTTATGGGTAAAAGGTTCAATCTTAAGGATCCCCTTAATATTTATTATTGAATCTTATTTGATTTGACATTCAATTTTTTGTGAAGCTTATACTTAATGAATTATTCATCAAGAAGATTAAAGTCCCTATTTACTCTTCTTCCCCAAAGGAAGTTCTTGTGCAACTCACTTGCACAGAAGCATAAACTTTATAGCTTATTTATTTGTCTTACAAATATATTTATGGTCGATATACTCACCCTTTATTATTTATGTATGGTGTTTGTGAAAACACAGACACTTCTCAAGCGGGTTAGAATTATAGATCATCATTAAAATATTCTAAAGTCTTGTATTCGAGAAATAAATTCTCGCTCTGATAAGTGATATCAGATTGAAAAAATGTAAAATGTTTTTTAATTCCAAATATTTGGCATTGTGCCAATTTTTATCTCTGCAAGCCCTTTTCTTGAAGTTATGTGTTAATATGAATGAAATGTGATATCTTTACCCTTAATTAATTTTGAAACTCTTTTTTTTTTTTCTATTTGTAGTGAACTCAATTAAATTTTGAATAGTAAATATTTTATTTATTTTAGAGGTTAGGGTGTCGCAATAGGGAGACAACCATGTCTAATTTCCTTCATGGTCTAAACTTTTAAGATAGGAGACATTGTGGAGTTACACCATTATGAATATGGAATCACCAAGCCATAAAAGTAGAACAACAACTTCAAGAAAATCTTCGAAGAAACTCTATTGTACCACCAAACCATCCAAATGTTACAAAGGTTTAGGAAGTTGCCATCAAGCACATGAGTGAAGAAACTCTATTGAATTACCAAACCCTCCAAATGTTTCAAAGGTTTAGGAAGTGGTCATCAAACACATGAGTATCCTAAATGAAAACCATGATAATGACAGGGAAAATGTATCAAAGTGTGCCTATATATAGATCTTTTAAAAAATAAACTTCTATTCAGCTTTTCATGTATCCTAACTTTATTATATGACACTTATTAAATTTAGGAGTTCATTTGTTTTCTTTCTTTCATCTATCATAGTTTTTTAATATGTGTAAAATGGCCAAATGTGGTGGTTATTTTGGGATGGAGGTAGTAATTGTTTAGTTCTTGCATGCATGCATATTACGCCTTGTTTACTTTGCAAAAAACAATGTGTTTTTTTTTTCTAAAGTGTGTGTTCTGTTGAGACAAAAATTCCTATTTCAAGTGTTTTAATGATGAACAAAAATAAGCTAATTAATCTTATTAATTATGATTATAATCACAAAAAAATTTAACATATCTTCTTGAGTATTGTTATCAAAAGATAGGTACCAAGTGATTCTTTCAGAAAAGGATAGATCAAAAGCAAAACAAACACAAGATTGTTTAAAGATCAATCTTGAACTCATCAAATCAAAACAATATGTGCAAATAAATGACCAACCGTCAAAACCATTCAAGATTAAGGGAATCCGTTCCAAGGAGAATGACAAAGCTCAAGACTGATCAAGAAAATCGATTACATCACAAGAATTATTCAGCAGAAACTGAAACCAAAGAACAAACAGCAAAAACAACAAAGTTCTAAGAAAAAATAGAAACCAAGATCAATCTGGAGATTAACTGGAACTGTCTTCCTTTTATTCTGACACATGCCTAAAAGTACATAGTCTTTACAACCTGTATGCTAGCGGCTACATGAGCTGGCAAAGCCTCTAAAATGCTTATAAAAAGGAACTCCAAGGCAAAAGGAAGATATATAAAATCCGAGTGCAATCATTCTCCATAAAAGATCATCATTCTCGAATTTCATCAAGCTTGAAAAAACACAGCAAGGCTCTCATTCTCTGTCATCATAAAAAGTCAAGTTTAGAAACTTATTTGCTCAAAACAGAAACTCAAACAAGAGTTGAGATACTGTTGATCAAACCAAATCTCTTTCAAAAACAATCATTTGTCAAATCCAAACACTATAGAGATAGAAATAGTGTGAGGAAAGTTGTAAAGATCCTTGAGAGGATAAGTGTAAAGATACTTTCAAGTGTAGGAAAGTTATCTGTAAAAAGGATAGTAACCTGCTGTAAATCAGATTTGATCTGTTAAGGTAGAAACAAGATCAATCTTGTTTTTACCAAGTTAGTGGAAAATCTCACAAAATTGTGAGAACTAGACGTAGCCCACGGTTGGGTGAACCAGGATACATCATTGCGTGATTCTCTTCTCTCTTATCTTTACTTTGATTATTACGCACACATTATTCATTGCATTTTAACGTTTTATTTATTTCTAACCAAAAGATCAATCTGCATTCTTATTTGTCAAACCAAGATCAATCTTGAGTTTATTTTTACAAAACAGAAATTTTAAAAAGGAGTCACAATTCAAACTCCCCCTTTCTTGTGACCAACATTGTCACTTCATGTTCATTTTACATTGATGAGAGACTCTTGAAGTAAACTATTGTCATAGAGAGAAAATGAAATGCTAGTTAATGAAAATATATTTTGGAAATAATAAAGCAGTTTTTGACATTTTCATTGTTTCTAGAAGTGTAGACAATTGGTCACTTCAAAAGTTTCTTACCTTTTTATTAACAAGTAAAATTAATACAATTTTTATGAAATAAAATACATGCAATATTTCTATAAAGTAAACAAATGCACTAAAAAACGTGGACTTTGCATTCGGTTTGTTTTGGCCAAACTAGTATGTTTTTTCACAAGTGAAAATAAGATAATTGGGCTCAACACAAACTAGTGTCTTCGGAAGGTATTTCAATGCTCATTCGTCAAGATGAAGCTCGAGGTGAGATACACATCACCAAAATTTGTAGAAACGCTCGTTTGATTGCACATCTGTTGTTTGATGATGACTGCTTTCTAAGGTGAAACTCGATGTGAGATACACATCATCAAAATTTGTAGAAACGTTTCTTTGATTACACATCTGTTGAAGACAACTCTCACCTCATTTCCCATTGATCTTATGTTGCTCAGATTTGGCAGGCGTTTCATTTCGGAGCTAATGTCTTTATTGCAATAACAACAAATTCTACAGCTGATGTGATTATCTTTCGAGTTTTGCAGTCCACCCAACAGCAGCGAGTAACCCCCTTCGTAACAACCATTTGGAACATATGGAAGTGTAAAAACAATAAATTGTGAAACCATGTCTTTGAGCATAGAGAGCTGGTCCGTAAGCGCGCAATTGAGTTGCTGAGTGACTTGAACATCGAGCAACAAGCTCAACCACAACAATTGTAGCATAACGAACAACAAGTCCAATTGCGATAGATTCTAGACATTGTGAACAACAATGTTGTCATCTAGAAAAGGCCGGCAGTAGGACATTAAAAGTGTAACATCGATGCTTCGTTTTCGCATAGGTTAAACAAAGTAGACATTGGTGTATGTATACGAGATAGTGATGGTCAATTTGTGCTTGTAAAAACCGAATAGTTCTCACCAATTATGTCTGCTGATATTAGAGAAGCACTTTAGCTCCTTCTTGCTTAGGAGTGGGTTCACGAACTTCAATTGGGTATGGTTGAGTTCGAGCTTAATTCTAAGGTTGTCGTCGACTTTCTACTTAGTACTATGAGCAATGCTATTGAATTCAATGTTATCATTGAAGACTAGAACTATATTTTTCAGTCATTTTACAAATTCTCATGTTGAGTTTATTAAGAGACAAGTCAATGAGGCAACCTATACTTTTGCTCAGATCGCCACATCTCTAACTAGTTTTCAAAAAGTAAATGTACTCTTATTACAATTTTCTCAGTTCCACAAGGATTGATCTATTTTCAAAAAAAATTATTCTAATATCTTTGATTTTTCAATGCAATATTAATAAAAAAAATTCAATTGTACTCACTAATTAATATATTTATATTACTTTTAAGCTATATATTTTATTTTTTATTTGAGATAATAATGAATATGCCAATCCCTACTTAGTTTATTTAAAAAATAATGCTTCTACTTAATTAAGGTAATTTTGAAAATATCAATATTTTTTCATTTATAGATTTTTTTTATATACATGAAATGTTGAAAGGAGTCATTCATAGAAATGAGACTCAGGGAGTATTTGATAATTGTCAATTAATTTAGGTCCTTCATCGTGAAAATGATCGCCTAACTAGAAATACAAATCAATTGTCAACTACATGTCTTATATTTTTGTACAAAACAAGGTTAGTTATATATGAATGAAATTTCATACACTTTTTTTATAATATATTCTGAGCCCACTTCAAATATGTTTAAATGACAACACAAACGTTGCTCTACTGTAAGAATAACAATATCACATAGGGATTGAATAAAAAAATATTACACAGAGATGTTGACATTTGGACGAGTTTTAGAATTAGTCATTTGAAAATTAAATTTTTGGATTCTGTTTTTGTAATATAAGATTCTTATTGTGTTAATCACCGATGTCAACTTAGCATGTTGACATGACACATACATCATATTTTGGTGCCACATGACATTAAGTTGTCACATCATCATTATCACGTCAATGTCTAATGTGTGACTGCCGCATAAGAGTGACTAAAAAAACTAACATAATTATAGGTATAAAAAATAAATAAAAAACTATAAATTACAAGGATCAAAAGAATAAATTACTTAAAAAACTTTAATTTCAGTTTTTCAACATCAACTATATATATTGCATATACTAGTTTTTCATCACTATAAAATAATGGATTTGTGGTTCATTTCTATTTATTTTTTCTGCTCTATTATTTATATATATTAATTATATTTAAATTATTTTCTTTATCTGAATTGTCAAGACAACTCAAAAAATATTATCTCATTAATTGTAAAACTCATAGACACATATTTTTCTCATAGTTCATCAATAATCAAATCCCCACGATATACTCCCCCAACTTCTATGAAGGGTTCTCTTAAAAATATGTGACACAAATATCGTAATTGAGGTTGCATGAGGGTTGTACCTCTTGGCCTTAACTTGAGTGACATTATCTTATTAAATGTGTGCTCAACTACTACTAGAGTGTCGTTTAATGGGGGTTGTACGTACCTCTTGACCTTAACCTAGAAGTAGACTATGGAGGTGCAACAAATATGACCAGGTGGACAATGACATGGAATGATTTTGTGTTGAGGAAAAACCTTTTTGATATATGTTTTAATGACAACAAACCTTTTAAATTAAATGATTAAGTTTTATGAATGGTTGTCTACTAATGATTTCACTTAAGTTTGTTTAAGGAACATAAATACATAAGTGAACAAAGCAAGAATCAAAGAAAACAGCAGCAGAAACATTCTCCACATATTCTGGAAAACGGAGAATGTTCGCCAGTCCATGACAGCCTAAAAACCTAACTTTCTCCATCACTTAATCGAAGTTGTTGGCTCTGGAAGTTACATGGATATGATCACTACATGGCAGAGAACACATATGATCAATTCAAATCAAGAGGACATTCGAATTGAGAAAGATAAAGACTCTCAAACAAGCCTGTCCAGACTGTTCTGGAAACAGTAATTATCAGACTCTAAAAGATACCTCATGAAGTAAATTACCAGAAGACACATTATGGAAATTACCAGAGGATACATTATGGAATTTAACAGAGGATACATTCTGGAAATAACCAGAGGATAAATTCTGGAAATACCAGGGGATAAACCAGGAAGTCGAAAAACATCATCAGAAGGTAACTTTGGAGGCCCAGAACAAACGAAAACAATATCAGAAGAATATCTGATAAACACCAGAGGGAAGCCTGCCATAAGGACAATTGATTCATACCATAAGAATTCAAATATCAGAAGCAATCAAGAAGTTATGCTGATCAGAACATAGCCTGGCAGTGAAATATCAAAATTGTCCAGACTTGATCCAGAATGGATCAGAGGATATGTTTGCTGGCCCAGATCAGAAGGAAGAAATATCAGATGAAAACCTGGACCATACCAGGATGAAGACTGCCATGAGGAGAGTTGTTCCAGCTCAGAAGTAATCAAATGTAATAAGTATTACAGAAGATAATCTGACCAGAACATAGCATGACAGTCAAATTTTACTTCATCTAGAAAACGATATCAGAGGATATCTCCAAAAAAGATCAGGAAGAGATCCAGAATGATCAAAACTGAACCTCCAGATTGATTATCAATCTCCAGAAAGTTCAAATACTAGGACTCCAGATTGATTATCAATCTCCAGAATTTTCATTAACATTATGAAGAAGTTCATCATCATTCTCCAAGCTGTTTTGACATAATAAAAAACTCCAGTTCTGCTGTCAAGATTGATAAACAATCTTAACAATATACAATGCATCAAGAAAGCTTCCAGTATGTTCAAAAATCAGTCCAAATTGATTATCAATCTCCAGGATATTCAAAAGCTAAAGCTCCAGATTGATCATCAATCTCCGGCAACTACAGTTTTCTGCAACAACATTATGTGATCATTTTCAATCTGTTTTAAATGATCCAAAGCTCCAGTTCAGACCAGCAATATTATCACTTATCAGAAGTGTTAAAGGATCAGTAAATCACTCAAGTAAATTTGATCCAAAACGCAACACACAGCCCTGTCTGAACAGAAAATAAAAATAGTCAAAAGTTTGATTATTTTTATTCAGAAATAATGCTTTCGGTAAAGCCTGACAAAAGCACTCCAACGACTCTATTTTTAAATGCTCTCACGCCTATAAAAGGAAGGAAAAAGCTCAGGAAGAAATACAGCTTCAAGTACAGAGAAAAACATTACTCACATACATCTTCATACTTGAAAGCTTCTCAATCATAAACAAAAGATTCAGTTCTGTTTTTCTTCTTCATATCAGAATCATCTACTGAATTCTTTTGTCAAGAATCTAATTTCAAACACGAGTTGAGCATACTCAGATTCTGTCCAAAAATCAAAGAAGTTTAAGTGCTATAAAGTTTCTCCAAATCATTCACATTCACATACTTGAAATTCTGCAAATCATTTACAGAATCAGTTGTAGTTAAATTCATTTGACTCTGATATATTCATACTAATTTATCTGTAAAAGATTCGAAACCTCAAACAAGAGTTGAGACATTTCAGATTCTAAACAATCTCATTATTATTGTAAAACTCAAACTATAAGAGTTTAATATAGTTTGAGGTAGATTGTAAGAAATCCTATCAAGATAGATAGGTGATTTGATTAATCTGATACCAGGTGGAATCAGATTAAGTTCTGTAAACAAAGATCAAGGTTGATCTAAGCTAGGTGCTGTAAAACCAAGAAGGTTCTTGTTTTAAACACTTAGTGGAAAATCTCACAGTGGTGAGGACTGGACGTAGCCCGGGTTGGGTGAACCAGGATATATCTGTGTGTGATATCTCTTCCCTTATCCCTATTTACTTTCAGTCTGTTAATTATCAAGTTAGATAGATAAACTGAACTGTTGATTTCAACTAACCAAGAACGTTCTCTGTTTTCTGGTGAAAACCAAGAACGTTCACTGTTTTCTGTTTTCACAACCAAGATCAATCTTGAGTTATTTTCTTAGGTTTTTAACATAAATTTTAAAAGGGTGGATTTACAATTCAAACCCCCTTCCTTGTAAATCGATATTGCTACCTCAATTGGTATCAGAGCTTGGTCTCTAAAGATTAAGCACCTAACAAGTGTTAGAGGAAAAGATTCAGGAAGAAGAAGTAATGTCAGAAACCAACATGTGCTTCAAGGAAAACTTAGAAAACAATGAGGTAACCATATCTGAACTCTGTCCTTTATGTGAAGAAATGGAAAAAGAATTTGATAATCTTTTATGTGATTCAAATCTTCTTGCTCAAAAATATGGTTTATTAAAAGAACAATTTCGTAAAGAAAAAGAAGAAAAAGAGAAAGCCCAAGCTATGAATGACGAACTCAGAAAGGTCATTCAAAGTTTGCAGCAAACTCATTTAAAAATGGTTGAGCAGCAAAAGAGTCTCAATGAGATAACCATAAAAAATTATTTTCCAAAATGTTCTGAAACTAAAGAAGAAAGGATATTTGACAAAGATGATTTATGTTTCAAAACTTCTCAAAAAGAAAAGATTTATGAAAACCTTTTTGTTCCTAAAAGAAAAGAGGAGAAATGCAAAACCAAGTGTTCATATTGCAGTAAATTTGGACATCTGGAATTTGTATGTTATTTTAAGAAAAGAGATGAAAAAATCAAGAACAAAAGGATTTTTAAAAGGAAAGAGTGTTCTGCAAATATAGTTGAACCAGTTTTGAAAAATCTGCAGAAAGGAGAACGTTCTCCAGGTTGTTCTTAAAACGGAGAACGTTCTGGAACAAAAGCTGAACTTTCTCCAGAAAGTTTGAAAAAAGGAGAACGTTCTAGAATTTCATCAAAATCAATTTCAAAGACGTTTAAAACTCAGATTTTCAAACCTTCTTCAAAACCAACAACAAAGTGTTCCTATTATTCCAAGAATGACCACTATGAGTCAAATTGCTATTTTAAAAAGAGATCAAGTTTTAAAAAATCTTCTAAAAGAAGATATACTAACCATCAAGGACCCAAACAAATATGGGTACCAAAGTCATTACTAACTTGTGATGCAGGAACACCATCCAACAATCAAGAAAGAACATTGATACATGAACAAAGCATGCTCAATACACATGAATGGAAAAGTATGATGTCTCCTCTCATTACAAAAATTTGGAGTGTCTATAACCTTTGGAATCATTAACAAATCAAAGGTACATGTATCATTTGTTGAAATAATTTTGCATAGATTAAGGATGTTTGATATAACTTTGTAAAATTGCTTTTAAAGTTATTTTTTAAACCCCACATGGCTGAAGTAAAACAAACATCCTCAGTTTAAAGAAAAATCCTTATGTTTTACACTTAGATGAATTTTCAACCAAATCATGTTTTAAGACTTTTGAAAAAGAATTGTCATTTCTATAAGAAATGATCAAAGGAAATTTGAAATATTATTCTTCAAATAAATCTTTGATGAAAATGATATTTCACATGATTTGTTTGTCAAAGAACTTTCAAACAATATGAAGAAATTAGTTACAAGAAATGATAGAACAATTTTAAATAAATCAAGTGGTGAAAAATAATTTTGGAGAGAAGCCACAAAAATTGTTTATCATGTTCTTAATCTTGGCTTTAGTAGAAAATATCTTTGACGTGCCTTCATATCATTTTTTGCAAAACATATCATACTTTGAATGTCATTACTATGTTTCACATAATAAAGAAAGTATGAGCAATTTGTTTTAAAATGGCATCAAAGTGTATTTATTGAATACTCTACATTCT
Organism: Cicer cuneatum; assembly: GCA_037974295.1. Classification (NCBI taxonomy): domain Eukaryota; kingdom Viridiplantae; phylum Streptophyta; class Magnoliopsida; order Fabales; family Fabaceae; genus Cicer; species Cicer cuneatum. The sequence goes on along the minus strand of JBBPBO010001984.1, from coordinate 48,211,480 downwards.
ATAAATATTATAGAATATAAAATCTCAAGGCCCAAACTATAGATGAAATCAGTATGCATATTTTGTTTGATGAATTTGATAATTTGGATATGGGTAAGAAAAATGAGGAAGAAGAAGAAAAAGAACAACTTGGTATGCAGCAACAAAATGAACTGCAGGAAACCGAGATTGATAAACAGTCTCCGTTTCAGTCTCCACCTAAAAGTTGGAGAACGATATGTGATCATCCTTAAACTCAAATAATTGGTGATACAACTGATGGAGTTAGAACAAGAATGCTATTCAAGGATGCTGTCAACAATAACATGACAATGATCTCCCAAGTTGAACCAAAATCAAATTACAAAAGTCATAGTTGATCAATATTGGATTGAAGCAATGAAGGAAGAACTTCTTCAATTTGACAAGAATAAAGTCTGGACTCTTGTTCTAGATCCACAAGATCAATCTATCATTGGAACAAGATGGGTATTCAGAAACAAGCTAGATGAAGAAGAATCTAAGAGAATGATCAATTTAAGCAAAAAAGGTTCATACCAGACTATTCTCCACATAAGCAGAATGTTCTCCACAAGAGCAGAATGTTCTTGACAGTTTATATGCAACATCCAATCAAAACTGATGTTTCCAAATATGATGATATGGTTGAAGAACATCAACAACTTCTAAATGAGTTTGAACCATTTGTTTTCTGCATTCCTACACCTATCTCACTATTGACCCTTCAAAAAGCATCTCCTCATGATCAAGGTATTGGAAGAACTAATTGGGAGGAATTTATTACTGGCCCCAAAGTTGCTGGAGGTGAAAAAGAAATCTCAGATATTGAGAATAACATTGCTATTGCTCAAAAATGTTCTCCATCTTGTACAACCACAACAACTGCCCCTCACGAACGTTCTTCACCTCCAACAAACATTCTCCCTTCTTCATTCAACGTTGCTACTTCAATTGATAAAGCCTGACAAAAGCACTCCAACGGCTCTATTTTTAAATGCTCTCACACCTATAAAAGGAAGGCAAAAGCTCAGGAAGAAATACAGCTTCAAGTACAGAGAAAAACATCACTCACATACATCTTCATACTTGAAAGCTTCTCAATCATAAACAAAAGATTCAGTTCCGTTTTTCTTCTTCATATCAGAATCATCTACTGAATTCTTTTGTCAAGAATCTAATCTCAAACACGAGTTGAGCATACTCAGATTCTGTCCAAAAATCAAAGAAGTTCAAGTGCTAACAAGTTTCTCCAAATCATTCACATTCACATACTTGAAATTCTGCAAATCCTTTACAGAATCAGTTGTAGTTAAATTCATTTTACTCTGATATATTCATACTGATTTATCTGTAAAAGAATCGAAACCTCAAACAAGAGTTGAGACATTTCAGATTCTAAACAATCTCATTATTATTGTAAAACTCAAACTATAAGAGTTTAATATAGTTTGAGGTAGATTGTAAGAAATCCTATCAAGACAGATAGGTGATTTGATTAATCTGATACCAAGTGGAATCAAATTAAGTTCTGTAAACAAAGATCAAGGTTGATCTAAGCTAGGTGCTGTAAAACCAAGAAGGTTCTTGTTTTAAACACTTAGTGGAAAATCTCACAGTGGTGAGGACTGGACGTAGCTCGGGTTGGGTGAACCAGGATATATCTGTGTGTGATATCTCTTCCCTTATCCCTATTTACTTTCAGTCTGTTAATTATCAAGTTAGATAGATAAACTGAACTGTTGATTTCAACTAACCAAGAACGTTCACTGTTTTCTGTTTTCACAACCAAGATCAATCTTGAGTTATTTTCTTAAGTTTTTAACAGAAATTTTAAAAGGGCGGATTTACAATTCAAACCCCCCTTCCTTGTAAATCGATATTGCTACTTCATTTTGGAAATGAGATTATAACCTCTATTATGCTATATTGTGATTTGGGAGTGAGATGTATTATTATTTTTTCAGTTCGCTAGTATATTTAAGATGTATTTTTTTTTTATTGTCATGCTCTACAAAGTCAAAGTAGAGTGGCTTTGTATAGAAACTTTTGTGTATTTTTTTCCATTTAATTCTACTACATGATTGAATATCCTCTCAAATCCTTCATATAAAAGTGGGTGAAGTGCATATTAGTATTTTTTGTTCAGAATGCGATCGGACAAGAAGGTAGGACAAGAAGGTAAGTACTATAGTACTCTACCAAAACTACGAATTGTCATCCATAATAAGAGATGTTGTAGCTTTTAGAATGTTTATTTCGGAGATATTATTATTAATGAATTATGAGAAAATATGTATCTATGAATTTTACTATAAAATTATATTTTGTAAGTAGTATTGATAATTTAATAAAGAAAACAAGAGATATTAGTATATTTATATAGATAAAAAACAGGTAAAAAGTGAAAATAGAATAAAAATTCATTATTTTACAATGATGAAAATTTTGCATATGCAATAAAGTTAATGTTGGAAACTAAAATTAAACTTTTTTTAAGTAATTTGTAGTTTTTTTTTGTTTTTAATCCTTGTAATTATGTAAATTTTATTTTCATTCATGCCACATGTCAATTAAATGCTGATGTCACACTAATAATGTGGTAAATGTGAGCCACGTGGCATCAAAATATAATGTATGCTTATATTACATAAATATAATCTAAAGATATTTTTTTCAAATGATTAAAACCAAAACCAAAACTCATTCAAATGTCAAATGACAAAAGGATAAATAACTTTATCACATATTACATTTACATTACATACATATAGGAAAAATATAGCAAATAAGACAGTTTATAAATGAAGATGTTTTTTGTGCATTTTATGGGTTACAATGACTTTTGTTCTCGTCCCTCCCATTTTGGCAATATTATTGCAGTCAGCCATAGCCATCTGAATTGTTGAAATCATGATTTTGGAGTATGTAAAAAAGTTGCCGGCATAAATGTATGGGACAGCTTTTCTCTATTGGCCGGCGGCTCTTTTCGCTTATGTATTGGTGGTAATAATTGTCCATTGAATAATTAGGATTAGGCACAAACTATGTTTTCTTTTTCTTTTTTTAGGGAATATTGTCGATGCTAATTAGGACTAACCATTGTACATTTGATTCCAAGCTTTCCCTTTTTTTTTATTCCAATGAAAGAGACGAACTCTTTAGAAAAGTCCTTTAGTTTTTATTGATTTTGAGTAGATTATTGGATGGATTCTAAATACTAACTTAGCCTTTAGTTTGATTTTAAAAATATTAATTTTAAGTAGATTATAGGATGGATTCTAAAAACTAACTTAATTATTTGCCAATAAAACTAATCATCTACGCAGAAATCTTTAGACTTAAGTGTATTTCTTTAATCTTCATAAAGATAAAGGCATATCACACACTTTTAAAAATAAATAAGCAGACATGGAACACTTTGTACCCAACAAACACAAATAGATAAAACATCAGACACTACCTACTTTATGGAACTTAGCAAGAACTTTGTTTCCTTTGTTTCTTGATTTAGCAAGAACTTAGTTTCTTTTTTATTTTGTCAATAAGATTACAATCCATATTACCTTTATGATCAACGATTTTTACACATTAAAAACTGCTTGATCCAATACCTTTTTCTATAAGCTAAAAGTATACTAAAAAAAAGAGAAAACCAAAAGCTTGAGGACATAACCAACCAAGAAAAATGGGAAAAAAAAAGAAAGCGAGAAAGAGAGGAAATTGTTCAAATACTTCAAAAATAACTATTTTATTATAAAGGGTCTTGATTTTATTAAAATTTTGGGTGTTATTGAAGATCCCGACTTTACCACAAGCCATGTTGGTCTGTGTTTTAAAATTCGGACAAGTGATCGAATCGATTAGCAGGGGCAGATCATTGTAGAGACACGGGGGCCACGGCCACCAAAAAAAAAATTAGGTAAAATTACTAAACTGCCCTTAATAAAATTAGAAATTTACAGTTATACCAAAACCCTAATTTCTCCTCTCTCTTCTGAAGGTGCAAACACGAGAAGGGGGGTTGAATTGTGTTTGACTTAACTTGAATACTTTTCCTGTTTTAATACTTTCAAAACAAAACTTGATGTATAATTAAAACAGAGTTAGCAGCGGCTAAAAATAAAAATAAAAACTCACAAATAGATAAAACATCAGACACTACCTACTTTATGGAACTTAGCAAGAACTTTGTTTCCTTTGTTTCTTGATTTAGCAAGAACTTAGTTTCTTTTTTATTTTGTCAATAAGATTACAATCCATATTACCTTTATGATCAACGATTTTTACACACTAAAAACTGCTTGATCCAATACCTTTTTCTATAAGCTAAAAGTATACTAAAAAAAAGAGAAAACCAAAAGCTTGAGGACATAACCAACCAAGAAAAATGGGAAAAAAAAGAAAGCGAGAAAGAGAGGAAATTGTTCAAATACTTCAAAAATAACTATTTTATTATAAAGGGTCTTGATTTTATTAAAATTTTGGGTGTTATTGAAGATCCCGACTTTACAACAAGCCATGTTGGTCTGTGTTTTAAAATTCGGACAAGTGATCGAATCGATTAGCAGGGGCAGATCAATGTAGAGACACGGGGGCCACGGCCACCAAAAAAAAGAAATTAGGTAAAATTACTAAACTGCCCTTAATAAAATTAGAAATTTACGGTTATACCAAAACCCTAATTTCTCCTCTCTCTTCTGAAGGTGCAAACACGAGAAGGGGGGTTAAATTGTGTTTGACTTATCTTGAATACTTTTCCTGTTTTAATACTTTCAAAACAAAACTTGATGTATAATTAAAACAGAGTTAGCAGCGGCTAAAAATAAAAATAAAGCTCACAAATAGATAAAACATCAGACACTACCTACTTTATGGAACTTAGCAAGAACTTTGTTTCCTTTGTTTCTTGATTTAGCAAGAACTTAGTTTCTTTTTTATTTTGTCAATAAGATTACAATCCATATTACCTTTATGATCAACGATTTTTACACACTAAAAACTGCTTGATCCAATACCTTTTTCTATAAGCTAAAAGTATACTAAAAAAAAGAGAAAACCAAAAGCTTGAGGACATAACCAACCAAGAAAAATGGGAAAAAAAAGAAAGCGAGAAAGAGAGGAAATTGTTCAAATACTTCAAAAATAACTATTTTATTATAAAGGGTCTTGATTTTATTAAAATTTTGGGTGTTATTGAAGATCCCGACTTTACAACAAGCCATGTTGGTCTGTGTTTTAAAATTCGGACAAGTGATCGAATCGATTAGCAGGGGCAGATCATTGTAGAGACACGGGGGCCACGGCCACGAAAAAAAAAATTTTAGGTAAAATTACTAAACTGCCCTTAATAAAATTAGAAATTTACGGTTATACCAAAACCCTAATTTCTCCTCTCTCTTCTGAAGGTGCAAACACGAGAAGGGGGGTTGAATTGTGTTTGACTTAACTTGAATAATTTTCCTGTTTTAATACTTTCAAAACAAAACTTGATGTATAATTAAAACAGAGTTAGCAGCGGCTAAAAATAAAAATAAAAACTCACAAATAGATAAAACATCAGACACTACCTACTTTATGGAACTTAGCAAGAACTTTGTTTCCTTTGTTTCTTGATTTAGCAAGAACTTAGTTTCTTTTTTATTTTGTCAATAAGATTACAATCCATATTACCTTTATGATCAACGATTTTTACACACTAAAAACTGCTTGATCCAATACCTTTTTCTATAAGCTAAAAGTATACTAAAAAAAAGAGAAAACCAAAAGCTTGAGGACATAACCAACCAAGAAAAATGGGAAAAAAAAGAAAGCGAGAAAGAGAGGAAATTGTTCAAATACTTCAAAAATAACTATTTTATTATAAAGGGTCTTGATTTTATTAAAATTTTGGGTGTTATTGAAGATCCCGACTTTACAACAAGCCATGTTGGTCTGTGTTTTAAAATTCGGACAAGTGATCGAATCGATTAGCAGGGGCAGATCATTGTAGAGACACGGGGGCCACGGCCACCAAAAAAAAAAATTTAGGTAAAATTACTAAACTGCCCTTAATAAAATTAGAAATTTACGGTTATACCAAAACCCTAATTTCTCCTCTCTCTTCTGAAGGTGCAAACACGAGAAGGGGGGTTGAATTGTGTTTGACTTAACTTGAATACTTTTCCTAAAAATAAAAATAAAAACTCACAGATTTTATACTGGTTCACCGTTAACGAGGCTACGTCCAGTCCCTTCACCTTGAAGGATTTCACTAATTCAAACCTTGAATTACAATCTTGCTACTGAACCTCCAAGTCAGTCTTCTCAAACAGTCTAACAATCATAGACTTCTTTGAGGAATGCAGCTCCTGTCTTCAGCCAATCTGACAATCCCAGATTGTAGAAGAAATCACAAGACTATTAAATCTAATTGCCAAGTAACTTGCTACCCCTTCTGACTCCCTCAGATTGTAGACTCTACTTCAACAACTTAGATTTAACACACAACACTATGAATCTAATTTCCAAGTAACCTGCTACCCCTTCTGACTCCCTTAGATTGTAGACTCTACTTCAACAACTTAGATTTGACACAGTGGAAGGAAAATAACACGAGCACTTGCTTCTTGAAAGCTGGAACTCACAATTAACTTCTATGAAAATTTGAGAGTGTTTGCTTTGGAAGTGTATGACTCTTTTGTGATTTTCGATGCTTGAGTATTCTGCCTTGAGCCTCCTTTTATAGATGCAGATTTGGGCCTCTTCCAATGCTTAAATTCGAGCTGAATCTTGCTGGATTCTCTGTAAAAATAACTTGACCAATTGGACTTCATATAAATAAAAAACATATCTTCAGATTTCCTTTCAAAATAACTGGCCAATTAAATCTGTTGGTTCCTTCCCGCCACAGCTCTTGAATTCCACAACACCTCACTTTATTTTTGTAATAAATCTTTTTAATCCTTTGATCAAAATAAATTAAATTCTCCACCGTATAAATTTCCTGATTAAATCTGGACCATTGGATCTTCATGCGCTAGTCTACATCTGGACCATACTGATTGTTTATGCTGTGATCCTCTGATTTCGGCCTTCCCTGGACCACACTTCCTGATCCTCTGATCTTCTGATTTCGGCCATCTTGGATGCGCACCTGATATGCTATAATCCTCTGAATTCGGCCTTTGCTGGATTATACATTCTGTCCCTCTGATTTCGGCCAACACTGAGCCATGGTCTGATTTTCTGATCTGGACCATCACTGGACCAAATAATTAATTCTGAACCACTGATCTGGAAATCTTCCCTTTGATCTGGACTAATTATGGACTTTGGTCTGGATTAAATTGAAATTAAATCTGGACAATAAATATTTCAGTCTGGGCATTTTACCTTTGATTTTAGATCAGGTCTGGTTCATTCTGGAAATCATTTCTTCTTGTCTTGACTTAGTTTCATGCCCTGAATCATGCTCTCTTATTGTCTGGGTCAAATCTGGATTGATTCTCTTGTTCTGGACTCATAAACTTAGCTTCTGGTTGAGTTTGGAACAAGTCTGGGCAGTTTAATATTTCACTGCCAGGCCATCTTCTGGTCAGAATAACTTCTGGAATAAATTTGATATTTGATTCCTTTTGGTCTGGATCAACTCTCCCTCTGGCAGGCATTCCACTGGTATAATCCATGTTTCCTTCTGATTTTTCTTCCTTCTGATATGGGCCAGCAAAGATATCTTCTGGTGATGTTTTTGACATCCTGGAGTATCTTCTGGTAATTCCAGAATTCATTTTCCTTTGATCTTCTGCTTCTGATTTCTTCATATTCTGATTGTATTTAATTTAATAATTCAAGGTACAAAATAAGATTACATTGAGTGCTTTTGTAACCATCAAAATCCTAAGTACTTAGAACCAACTTGGTTCCAACATCTTCCTTCCTTTCTCTCTGACTCGCAACAGGCAGCCTCCTCATCGTCGTAGCGCCCGCAACACTGCAACAGACAGCCTGGCCTGGCCTCCGCCTCCCCTCGCCTCGCTAGTGACAGTCGCCTCATGGTCGCGTCGTCGGCCCGTCGTCCCGCCTCGCCTCCGCGTGGACCGCGTCGCGCCGTCGCCTCGCCTCTGGTATCACCGTATCAGTTACCTTCCTTCAGCCTTCAAGTTTGTTTCCAAGTTTGTTACCACCACCCCCTTTGGCTCTCTGTGACTGTAAGTTTGTAAATTGTAAGTTGTAACGCTGCTGTTGTACTGGTACCTTGATTTTTGAATGAATTGATGCCTGAATGCCTGAATTGATGCCTGATTCCTTGAATGAATCTGCTGTAAATTTGAATGAATTGATGCATGAATCCTGAATTGAATTCTTTACTTTAAATTGGTTATAAGCTCCAGAATTGGAGAAACATGTTACCTGTGTGTGGCAGAATTTCAATTCAATTGAATTCTTTACTTTAAATTGGTTATAAGGTCAAGAATTGGAGAAACCTGTTACCTGTGTGGCAGAATTTCAATTCAATTCAATTCTTTACTTTAAATTGGTTATAAGGTCCAGAATTGGATAAACTTGTTACCTGTTACAAGCATTATTTATGATAGATTGTCCTTATGCATACTATGTCCATTGTTTTGCTCATCGATTGCAACTTGCTTTGGTTACTACATCAAGAGAAATTGTTCCAATTCATAAATTTTTTGAGAAGCTAATTTTTGTTATTAATGTTGTTTGTTCTTCTACTAAGCGTCATGATGAGTTACAAGCTGCTCAATTAGAGGAAATTGCACATTTATGAGAAATTAATGAGATTGTAACTGGTAAAGGTACAAATCAAATTGGCACTTTGAAACAAGCTGGGGATACTCGTTGGAGATCACATTTCTCTTCTATTTGTAGTTTGATAAATATGTATGAGGCAACTTGTACTGTTTTAAAACAAATTACAAATGAAAGAGCAAGTTATTCTACACGTGGGGATGCTGATAATGCCTATAATTATTTGAAGGCGTTTGATTTTATATTTATCTTGCATTTGATGAAAGAGATTATGGGGATAACCGATATACTTTGTCAAGCCTTACAACAACAATCTCAAGATATAGTTAATGCCATGTGTTTGGACGCTCTCGTCTTCAACAAGGTCAGGTTACAATAGAGCATTATTTTAGAGTTGAAATATTTTTTATTACCATTGATCAACAATTACAAGAGTTGAATAACATATTTAGTGAGCAAGCAATGGATTTGTTAACTCTAAGTTGTGCTTTGACTCCTAAGGATAATTATAAAGCTTTTAACATTGAAAAAATTTGCACTCTAGTTGAAAAATATTATCCCGTGGATTTCAATATGCAAGAGAAGAATATTTTGAAATTTCAACTTCAACATTTCTTGATTGATGCTCGCCAAGATTTAAATTTGAAGAATTTATCAACTATCCAAGAATTGTGTTCATGTTTGGTTGCAACTAAAAAGGCGCAAAATTTCTACTTGATTGATAGACTACTTCGTCTTATCATGACTCTTCCGGTTTTTACTGCTACAACTGAAAGATCTTTTTCAACAATGAAAATTATTAAGTCTAAATTAAGAAATAAGATGGAAGCTGATTTTTTGGCAGATAGCATGGTAGTTTATATTGAAAGAGAAATTGTTGCAATTATCAGTTATGAGTCTATTATTGATGATTTCAAGTTAATTAAAGAGCGTAGAACATTACTTTAAGGTATTCTTTAGTCATGTAGTTAAATTATTTGATATTTCACTTTGTGTTTATTACATAATTTTTTGATATATAATATTATTTGCATATTTAATTAATACATTTTTTTTTGTCAGCCACCCCAAATTTTTTAGTCAAGCTCCGCCATTGTCGATTAGGATATCAAACCACTAGTCAGTGGATTGTTAGTTTGACATTATTATATAGTCTCACTCGACAAATTAAAAAAAAAAATTCATAACAAATAACATTTATACCTAAAAATCCATACCAACTTTAAATAAAAATTAATTTGTATTCCTTAACAGTAAATTAATTTTATACAATTTTCAATCAAATCTCATTATTTAGATGTATATTTTTATTAAGAAATAGTAGAGGTTAAACTATATACATTCTCAATGTAAAATTACTTTAGTTATATTGACATTCAATCAAAGATCACAAAATTACCATAAAATATTATAATTTTCAAAATAATTAAATTCTAAAAAACAAGGTCTACATTTGTTAAGATCGAAAATAGATTATGGGCATGTTTGTTTAAGATTTTAAAATAAATTATTTTTATAGTATTTTATCTTTTTTGTTATAACATTTTAAAAAAAAATTTAAAAACAAAACTTCGAATGAAAAATTGGTTTAAATAGTTTATCTTAAAATATGATTTTAAGTATTTCATCTATTTTCTACAACTTTTTTTGGATAATGAAATTTAAAAAAAAAATGATTAAAATAAAAAGCTATTTTTAGAAGCTCTTCATAAAAAATCATTTTCGAAAGATATCCTTTTTTAAAAAATGTAATTTTTATTATGTTAAAATCTTTAATAATGAATATCTAAGTTATTGAATGTCAAAATTATTTTTTTAATTGATAACAAATGAATCTAAAAAATTTCTACTATTTTTATACAAATTTTTATAAAAATCATTTTTAGAAATATAAAATAAAAATGACTTTTTTAAAATCTTAGACAAATAGCCTATAGTACAAAATTGACTTCAAGATCAAATTATGTGTCGAGTGTTGATAATGGTACAGTCAAGATCCTCACAAACCGTTTGTTGATAAATCAATTCCAAATTACAAATAGTGCAACGAGTGGAAATCTAAGAGGTATATTCTAAGAGGTGAATCATTATATCTTTTTTACATTTTTACTAAACACAGTATTTTATTAATTTAAATTGGTAGATATTACAATTTAAAGCCGTTAAAAATAAAAATGTCAATATACGTAAAACACATTCATAACATCTAAGTTAATGTTAATAACATAAAACGACATAATACCTACAAGTGGGACAAAGTGATGACTACCCAAATGAATGGTTTGTCATTCTATGTGCATATTATTGACAACACACATATATTTCGAATTATTGAAAAATATAAAACTGTAACAAGAAGAAAAAAAATGGAAAAGGTAGAAATGGGGGGAGGCGCAACACTCAAGCTTGTATAACGAAGATGAATGATAAGCTTTAGGGGAATGATTGCCATAAGAAAACTTAGTTTCTTAATAAGATCAAAATGGATAGTCTAATCCAAAACCAAAAAGAGACATAATCTTCGAAGTACACAAGTTTTTTTCAAAAAAAATCTTCTACGTTTCATTACTTGCCATGGAAACATATATAGGAGGATTCCTTCTACTTGCTTTATTTTTTGTTTACAAAAAAACATGCATGAAACTATAATTATTACTTGTCTCAAAGTTTAATCTTCATTCTTGAATGTTATTTTTTTCTTATAAAGTCTTGTATTCTCTATTGAATGCATTTGTCTCCTTTTAATGATTTGTTGGTTACAAAATATGGAGGATTTCATTCAGCCATCCAAGGTTGATTGTGTATACAACACATAAGTGCTTTTGCACCTCCGTTTTGAGGCCTCTTGGACACCACACTTTGCTTTATGATCCAACCCACTTTTATTTAAAAAAAAAAACACCAAAACAAGATATGGGCAACACATGTCATGAGTAGCCCATGATTCACAGTGAGTCAAAACACTCACAAAAATAAAATAAGAGAAATCTATCTCACACCCCCTCACCTTTAGCTCCCACCTCCCAATTACATGAAAAAAATAATTTTACTTTTTTTTTTTTTTTACTTCCTACTACTTGATTGTAATTTTTTTTGAAAAACTTAAAATAATATTGAAATTTTGGATGAACATGAAACTTCCAAAATGCAATTTTTTAAAAAATTTAGAAAACATTCAAAACTTCAATTGAATGTAAAACTTCTGAAATGAAATTTTTTCAAAAGTTTAAAAAAAATTCAAAACTTTGGAGATGAATGTGAAACTTCTGAAATGCAATTTTTCCAAAAGTTAAAAAAAATTATGAAACTTTGGATTAATGTGAAACTTTCAAAATGCAATTTTTCCAAAAGTTTTAAAAATTTCAAAATTTAGGTGATTGTGAAACTTCCGAAATGAATTTTTTCCAATAGTTTTAAAAAATTTGGAAACATTAGTTGAATGTGAAACTTCTAAAATACAATCCAAAAGTTTAAAAAATATTCGAAATTTTGGATGAATGTGAAGCTTTCGAAATGCAAGTTTTTCAGATTTTTTTATTTAAAAATTTCGAAATTTGGATGAATGTGAAACTTCCGAAATGCAATTTTTTTATAATTTGAATAAAACAAATTCAAAAATTTGAAATTATCGAAATGTTAATTTAGAAAATTTTGACTATCAATTAGTAGGGGATGAAATGGTATTTTCATATGTTTTGGGGGTGGGAGGTAGATTTCTCATTAAAATAAACTTCAATATTGGCCTTAATTAAAACCAAGTTTTCACCAATTTTTATTTCAACTTAAACCAAATCAAACAAAGTAAATAGACAACATCTCATGCACCCATGTCCTCTCCATGTGGACTTATGTAGTTGACCAATTTGAGCTTCATTTCTTCTAAGTTAGATCTTGCTTCCATGATAGTAGTCACCATTTGGTTTAAGGCTTCCTTAGCTTTCTTGGCATGTGCCCTTGTCATTGGTTCACCAAGACCTTGAATTGCTTCACTAGTATCCTTGGTTATTATGTCTTCCTCACAAAGCCTACAAATATGACAAAATTGAAATGTTCGAAATATCCAGCCTCTGGAGCTGTAACGTTGAAGACTCCAAAGTCATTGATTGAACTTGCACCGAATCAGTCAAATTTGATCTCTCAATCCGAACCAAACAAACACCGCAACAAGATGAGAAATCAAAATAGCGCCACACCAAGACAACAAACAAAAAACAGCATCACACTAAAATGAAGAAATCACAAAAAACCACGAAAGAAAAATTAAATATGTGGGAAAATCACTTATTGGAATTAAAGAGAAAGAAAAAACAATTTAGAGGGTGATTTCAAACAAACAAAATTGATTCAGCAAGCGAAAAAATTGTAGAGTTATACCACTACTAAAATCTTGAAGAATTGGTTCACCAAGCGATAAAAGTAAAATAACAACTCAAGAAAATCTTGGGAAAAACCCTATTCTATCACCAAACCCCCCAATTGAAAGAATTGAAAGAATAAACAGCCTAATAAAGATTCCTCTCCACCATCTAAGGAGGTTAACATTTCAAAAACCTCTAAGGCATTTCCTCCATCCAACATTCTTCTAAATCTAAATCTAATCATAGAAAACATCAAATGATTAGGAAATGGCCTTAAAGCACATAGTATCCTAACAAAAAAAAACTATGACAATGAGAGAGAAAATGAGTCGCGTGTGCTTGTATATCGATCGTTCATAACATAAATTCTATTTACGTTTTACGGTGGGTCGTTGGTCCTGGTATATTACACTTATTAAGTTTAGGAGTTAATTTATTATTTTTTTTATCTATCATATTTTTTTAATATATGTAAAATGATTAAACATGATAATTATTTTGGGATAAATGGAGTACTCGTTCAGTTCTTACCAGCATATAGCATTGTTTATTTGGTAAAAATGTTTTGTGTTTTCATTTTCTGAAACATGTGTTCATTTTATCTTTATGAGAAACTTTTGAAGTGAATCATTGTCATAGAGAGAAGTTGAAATGTTGGTTAATGAAGATTTTTCTAAAAATAATAAAAATAGTTTTTTAATATTTTTGTTGTTTTATAAATATAAACAATTATTTACTTCAATAGTCTTTTTACCTAAAATTAACTTAAATTTTATAAAATAAAAATAAAAAATGTTTTTCCAAAATAAATAGACCCTTATGTAAATTTGGTTGTATGTTTCGTTTGGTCTTGCCAAACTAGTTCCTTTTTTCATTGGTAAAAAAGAATAATTGTGTTGGAACTAAATTGGTTTTCCACTTATAATTTTGATGTTAACAAAAATATTTTATGAGAACAATAAATTTGGATTAATGGCTTCATTAAGTATGCAAAAAATTGGAAGATGAAAATCAGAGGAAGGTACCAGAGGAAAGTCACCAAAGGAAGTGACCAGAGGATGAGATCAAAGGAACACAAAATATACGCGTTTGCCTCTGAACATATGCCTATGAAAGTAACATGCCTATGAAGGTACAAATATTGCCTCTAAAGTCTAGGTCTAATGTTTAGGTTTGAAGTTGAAGTAGCTAGAATATCACTAGTTGAATAGAGATATTTGTTGTTTTAAATTTTCTTTTGTGTTTTAAAACTTTATCCTCTTCGAGAGGATGAAAATCAGAGGTTAAAAATTTAAAACTTTGAGTATGAGCTGATTACTAAAAGATAGAGAGAGAGAATAGAGAATGACACTCACAACTTTATACTGGTTCACCCAATAAAGGCTACGTTCAGTTCTCACACACTTGTGAGATTTCACTAAGTATCAAAACAATCAACCTTTCACAAAGGTCAGTTCTAATGTGTGTGTTCTAGAGCATCACCAAGCTTACAATATCTTCTCATAGATTTCAACTATTCCCAAGTGTAACTCACTTGGAAATTACAAGATGATATGATGAAGTTTATGATTATTCTCTTAACTAACACTTTCAAAAAGATATTTCAGAGATCTAGTGTAAGATTATAGAAAGTATAAAGAGAGGATGGGAATGCTCTTGATAGCTTTAGACTTTCTCTTTGTATGCTTTTTAGTTGTGTTGAATGAAGAAGACCTCCATTCCTTTTATAGAGTTTTAAGATACTCTATCCATGTATTAAGATACTTCAAGACTATTGGGAACTTAATCAAAAGTCCAAGGCCAGTAATCTTAATTACATAAATGCCATCCAGCTGTCTATTGTCTTGTTTGAGAGCATGAGGATGAGAATTCAGTCCATCCTCGTATAGAAGGTTCAAACCTCCTTGATGTTTGGGCCTGAGCTGTCCTTTTTCTTTTTCGTTCTTCAAGACATGTCAAATTCAATTTTTGTCTTGTTTAGTACAACTTTTATGTACTTTGATAAGTTAGAACCATTTTCATCATTTGAGGACGAAGAGAGCTGGAGGTCCATCCTCTTACAGTTCATCCTTCTTCATTTATCCTCTGCCTTTGTCCTATTTAGTTAACTTTCTTTTTCTTTCAAACTCTAACATTGATTTAACTTCTCTTTTTGATAAAAAATCATTGTTATAGTGATTTTGAAGATTTTGCATATTTGATGGTTCATCCTCTTGAGGGTTCATCCTTTTGTCTATCCTCTGGTTTTGAAAAACTTGTTGGATTGACTCAGATTTTGTTTCTCTTGAAGAGTAACATGTTTTCTAATATTAATTCACTCAAGATCATAGATTAGTCATTAACAAGAATCATAATCTTTAAATAATTTTGTTATCATTAAAACCATTTGAAAGAGATTTTGTCTCAACAGAAGTTTGGGTCTGATGTTTAGGTCTGAATACTGGGTGTCTAATAACTGGATCTGAAGACTGCCTCTGAAGAATGGCTCTGAAACTGAGTCTGAAGACTGCCTTTGAAGACTGAATTTGAGGCATAACTCTAAAGCCCTTGCATGTCTCTGATTTGCACAAACTAAGCATGCCTCTAAAGAGTTCATATCAAGGTATAATTAACTCTAAAGAGATTGTTTAAATCATAAATTCAAATCTCACAATTCGTTGATCAAAATGATGCAACACACTCCAAATGCTGTCTCTGATATGCAACCTCTAATGTTGCACTAACTCTGAAGTTTTAACAAGGTGATTTGCCCAATGCCACTAATTCTAAGTCATTCAATTATGCTTCTGACTATCATTATTCAAGAAACACAACATCTCACTCCAACAAGAAAGTCAATGCCACTAATGGAAAGTCAACGACTAAAATTGAAAGAATTAAGTATGAAAAAAAGACTTAGCTGAATCAAAAACTTGTGGAGATCCAAGAACAACCTGAATCCATTCTAGCTCAAATAAAGCAAGAGTATGAAAGAAGATTCGTGTTTTTGAAGACAATCTAAAATAAGATTTGATTCATATTTATAATTGAAGAAAATCTTTGACCAAGTAGAAAAGAAGACATGGTCAAGATTTGAAGAAGATATGATCAACATCTTATCAACAAGAAGATATGAATTATATACAAGAAGATTTAATCAAGATTTATCATAAGAAGATATAAATTATTTACAAGAAGATTTGATCCAAATTTATCTACAAGAAGATATGAATTATTTACAAGAGTATTTGTTCAAGATTTATCACAAGATGATATGAATTATTTATGAGAAGATTTGATAAGATTTATCTACAAGAAGATGTGAGTTATTTACAAGAAGATATGATCTAGAATTATTTACAAAGAGAAAAACTCACAAGAAGATACATTTATTATTTACAAAGATATGATTCAGATTTTGCAAGGACAAAGGAGAAATCATAACCTATTCTATAAATAGATACTCAAGTTTGAAGAAGAAAACAAGAGAACTCACAAGCACAAAATTTCCTAAGTCATAGAGTTCATAAGGTTAAGGTCTAGAGAAACATTTGCTCAAAAGAAATATTTTCTAAGTGTTTTCTAGTGTGAGAGTCACTGTTACAATCAGGTTGTTAGAAGCAAACAATTTTCTACCAAACTCTTGTAACCCAGCTTGATAGTGGCTTTCGTGTTCCTCAAGCAATCTGTAGGTTTTCAGGTTTTTTTCGAAGACTAGGCTTGTAGAGTCAACATGTTTGTGTTCGTTAAAAAACCTGTAGGTGTTAGGTTATTTTGATAAGACTAGTTTGTAGGGTCAAGAGTTGTGTGATTCAAGTTTTGAATTAGTGGATGAAATCACATCGAGTGAGGGGACTAGACGTAACTACCAAGTAGGTGGTGAACCAGAATAAATTCTTGTTTTACTTCTACCTCTAATAACTTAACCCGCTCGCTACTAATTTTATTCTATGTAAGTCACCATACCTGAACCAGTTTTAAATAAATTAGCAAAAAGAATCCAACTTAGTCAAACATGTAAGACCCTTAATTTTTAATTATTTTATGAATTAAGTATCAAATATATTTTGAGATATTTGTAATACATTTAGTATATAAATATATATATATATATATATATATATATATATTTTGAGACCCAACTAAAATTATTTGTCGAAGAATAATTTAATTATGTTACGAGGAAGTTAATACCGAACATTTATCAAATTTTATCTGTCAATAGAGTTGCGGCGAGAGTAGATATTTTATCGAAATAAATTGAGATGTGAGTGAAGTGATGTGTGTAAGAGTATTTAGTTGATTGTGGGTTAGTTTTAATTATAATATATATAGTTGGCAGAAGTATAATATATATATATATATATATATTATATTTAGCAAGTAAGTAATATATATATATATATATATGAGAAGGAAGGAACACAAAAATAGAAGAAGCAAAGCAGAAAGAAACACATTTTTCCTTGCCCGCGAAACTCTACTCATTCTTCCTTTTTTCTATTTCAAAACATATGCGTTGGTAGCAAGAAAAACACAAAACTAAAATCCTAGATTATTTCGAGATCGAAACTTCCATTCGAGAAGTGGCAAGAGGGAAAGTTATTGTTCTCCTCACTACGGTGCTTGTGAGCTATCTTTGGTAGCGTCGACGCAAGCGAGAGTTTTGCCGTATTTGATCGCTGTAACGAAAACGGTTGAGAAAGCGTAAACGAAGGTAAGGGGCTCCTTCCAACTTTTTAGTTTGCATGTAGGAACTCTATATGTGTGTTTGATGGATGATTAATGTGATATTGTTGTTGATGATGTCATTGTTGATGATAAAGACTCATTCTTGTTGTGATATTGTTGTTGATGATGTTGTTGTTGTGTTGTTGTGTTAAAGATGTTATTGTTGTTGTTGTTGAAGAGGTTGTTGTTATGTTGTGGTGTTGAGAGATTGATTGTTGTTTGGTTTGTAGTTATTTTCAAATAAAAGAGTTTGAATTGAAGTTGAAATTTACTTGAAAAATTACATTGTTTTCGAAGATGTATTCGAATATGGCACTAGCGTATTCAAATACACTCCTGCAACCCTCATTTTTTATTTAAATTTTGAACTTCGTTTTTGAATACGATACCTCGTATTCGAATACAAATACGTGATTTTTGCTACCAACTTGTCATCTGTATTCTGCTACGACTGTTCGTATTTGAATATAGAACTGAAAATTTTGCTACTGACTTGTCATCTGTATTCGGCTACGACTCTTCGTATTCGAATACAGAACTAGAAATTTTGCTACTGACTTAGCATCTATATTCGACTACGACTCTTCGATTCAAATATAGAACTGCAGATTTTGTTTCTGACTTAGCATCTGTATTCGACTACGACTCTTCGTATTCGAATACAGAACTGCATATTTTGTTTCTGACTTAGCATTTGTATTCGACTACGACATATTTTGCTATTGACTTAGCATCTGTATGGGGCTACAAGAAGCTGTATTCGAATACAACCTAGATTTTTATCAAAAATTCTATTTTTAAATATTTGTTTATGCACTTAATTACTTGGAAAACATTTTTAAGGCATATGCTAAACTATATGAGGTTCTCATACTATTTTTCTTTAACGGTTATGAAGTATTTTGGTTTCGTAGTTGCATTTACGTATTAATTATAGTGAAAAGAGTTAGAGTACACTCATGCATTTCATAGTTAAGTGGTGACCGCGATGGGCCACAGAGTTAAGCGGTGACTGTGATGGGCCGTAAAGTTAAGTAGTGACCGTGATGGGCTACGGGGTGGTTCCACATGATTAGATGGTCCATCTTATCCTTACGAGGATTTAACTTATGTGTAGTGCCTGTGATAGGCTACACTTTAAGTAAATCATGCTAGTCTATTATGCGACCGCAACTCGGTAATTAGTACTAAGGCCTATGATAGGCGGTACAATTATGATTTACGCCCCTCGAGGAGGGTTTTGTTGTTAAGTAGTGACCGTGATGGGCCACGAAGTTAAGTAGTGACCATGATGGGCTACAAGGTGGTTCCACGTGATTAGATGGTCCATCTTATCCTTACGAGGATTTAACTTATGTGTAAAGCCTGTGAGAAGCTACACTCTAAGTAAATCGTGCTAGTCCGTGAAAGACTGCACCATGGTAATTAGTACTAAGGCCTATGATAGGCGGTACAATTATGATTTACGCCCTTCGAGGAGGGTTTTGGTTTTTGTCTTGGAAATTCCAGAATCATGTGCACTGGCATATACACATTGCATTAGGGTGTTTGACATGCGAGGCATGATTGTTATGATCCGATATGTGAAAATGATATGTGCAAGTACCTTAAATCCTAAGTCCCTAATAAGTTGTTGTGATTGTTGATTGTACTTTAGGGCTTGCAACATGATTCTGTATTCTAAATCTTTTGTTTCATCGAAAACTTAGATGTTATACATTTATAAGTGGGTATACTTATTTTGTCAATAATGTTATCTTGCTAGAACTGCTATGTATGCATTGTTGTCTTTTGACATACTTGTTAATTGTTATTTTTGGTTGGTGACCCTTTACATTATTGTGGAAAATTGGGCTTTGCCCTCAGATGATTCCCGAGTTCATACCACCGACGGAGACGTCATTAGACTTCCCAGACCGACATACGCCGACTCCTTGGGTATACGACTCCATCTCAAGCAGGGCTACTTATACGGGGAGGGTGATGAGAACATGTAGGAGTGCCGGGGCAGTGTCGTATGTGGAGTACACTTACGGACGGATCGACTTTCCGATACCTTCAGGATTAGTACTCAAGGCGAATGGGGTATTTACGGATGCAGAGGGTTCTGTATTTTGTGGTCAAACGGAGGCCACCGTAGGTGTGGTGACTCCTATTGTAGTAGCAGGGGATGCGGTGCATGGACCAGGAACGGGTGAGAAGGGTAAGGGGCCGATGTCAGTGGGGGTTGACAACCCAGGTCCGTCTAGGCCGGTAGAGGACTGTTTTGAGATTCCAGCGCCGCCGAAGCGACCTATATCGTGGGTGGATCTGACTTCTTAGGAGACTGATCGTTCTATGGCTGATGAGGAGAAGGATGTCACTTCGAGGAGAGATACTGCGTCAAACGAGACTTGTGCAGAGTGTGACGGACCCCCTTGTTACTGTGGTTGTTAGTGGATGATTAGATTAGTTTTTGTTGTATAGGACCTTAGTATTTTGGTGGTTGTACTTATTTTGTGTTGGGATGACTATACCTATGACTTACTATGATAGTGACTATTGTTGGTGGGTCCATGTTCCATCTTTTTGATGTGACCATGAGGGGATAACATTCTTGGAGCAGTACTTCTGTGTAGGTGTCTGCCGAGAATACCCTAGGGGTATGAGCGATATATGAAAGGTCTCATAGCCCCGGTGTATTTTCTATTTGTATATTTTTAATATTAATTCCGAAAACTATTTTAGCTTATTTGTATTTATGATGAAATTAATTATTTCTCTTGTCGTTTTGGGTTACGACGTTTAATTTTATTAAATGGTTTTTTAAAAAAAAAACACACTCGCGCTATTAAAAATCGGGGTGTAACAAAACACAATTCAACCCCCTTCTCGTGTTTGCACCTTCAAAATAGGCACAATTAGATATGTGATAGCGTTTCAGCAAGTGTACTGAATTGTTGCAAGTAATAATAAAACGGTAATATCGAGTATTGAACTCAAGGGTTACGTTTTACTATCAACTTATGTTTAATTACTAAAATTGAACAAAAAGTTTATGAATTGATTGAAGTTATATTTGAAACTAACAAGAGTAATAGTTTTGAACTTTTATCATAAGAAAAATGTCAGGGATGAGTTTCACTTCGAATCCAACCTGGTTTTTAAATTGGTTCTAGTTATTAAATTCCTTTATTGAACTATTACCGAATTCTCTTTATTATTCTTGCCCTAATGTCTTAGTGACAAAATCTTTAATTCGAGTGTAGCCCCTAATTCCTTAGTGGAATAAGATTAGAATTACGCTTTACAGTATAAGAATTCTCTTGTTAAACTATTGCCTTGGCAAATAATTCAATTGGTTTCATGACCCATATCAATCCCTATACTACAATATCATGAATTTCTCATCTCAAGCATTTGTAAAGGCCACTTCCGTTTCAAAATACAAATCGTAAAACTGTTGAAAATCGATCAAGCAATAAATATCATTAAGCATGGAGATGAGAAATATAATTCAATAAACCCATTCATATAATTAGAAATCAAATCAGAAAAATAAGAGTTTCATCTTGTTTCACTCATCTCCAACAAATAGGGTTTATTTACTCATGACAGAGATACAAAAGATAGAGATTAAAGAAGAATTACAAGAAAGATTCATGAATAATTCTTGATAAAAACTCATTCAATGGTGTTAGAACCAGTCGTCTTTGAGTTTCTCTACTAGGGCACAAGTCTTCAGACTTCAAAATAGCCAAAAAGATCCCTAGAAAGTGAGAAAAATGCATTTTTATGCATTCTGCAACACGTCTTGCGCCCCAGGAGCACCTAGATAGAGACAAGATGTGGAAATACTGTAGAAATGCGCTTCAGACACAAGCATTTTCTCCTCTTTTGAGTCCGAATTTGGCTTCGGTGCCTTCATAAAATTTGTAGCTATGGATCTTAGCTCACGTGGTTTGACTCCAATTGGACATCTACAACTCTTGATATGACTGAATTACTCCACATAGGTCATGTTGATTTCTCACCAAAATTCAGCACTGCACTAAAACAACGAAACAACGCAAAACTATGAAAAATCTCTAATTAATCAAGAAAATAAAAACATAAATATTTCATTAAATTCAAGAATTAAAATCAACAAACTATATGAAATAAATCCCTAAACTAAATAATGATTAAAGATAAATAACACTAAAAATAATGAAAAATATACATATGATGAAGAGTTTTCAATAGGACGAAAAATATTAATGTCCAAAATATGGCTCAGGACAAACTAGTGTCTTTTACCACGATTATGTGTATAAAAAATTAAGTCAAGTCATTTGGGTTCTTAAGGTTCTATTTACTTTGGGAAATATTTTATGTTTTTATTTTTTTAAATGTGTTTATTTTACTTTGATGAAAAATTCTTAAAATAACTCACGCTATAGCGAGAAGATGATATTCTAGTTAATGAATATGCATTTTCATAAATAATAAAAATAGTTGTTTGACATTTTCATTATTTTAAAAAATGTAAGTAATTGCTTACTTCAAAAGTATTTCACCTCTTTAATAATAAGCTTAATTGCACTAATAATCCTCTAGTTTTTCAATTATGCGATTTTGACCCTCATGATTTAAAAATAGCAATTTTAATCCTCTAATTTACTTCATCTCTAATTTTGTAGTCCTCCACTTATTTTTATCTATTTTTTTTATGACGTGGCATGACATGATGGACTTTTATATGACTTAACATGATCACATGAAAATTATTTTATTTTAATTAATTAAATAAAATAAAATTATAATTACGTAAATAAAAAATAAAGTGTCCCAAAACGACTTATCTCATTGTCTTCTCCTTCTTTTTCACCTCCGCAATTTGGATTATATATATATATATATATATATATATGTTCTTTTTCAAAAAAAAAACTAACCATTATACCTCACATTGAAAAATATATACTAAAATGTCCTACTTTATATATTTTTCTTTTTTCAAAACTAACTACTTACCATATTTACTAATTTTATTATATTTTTATTTTTGATATATTCGACAAATTTAATTTTGGTGGTCTTAATTTCAGTAAAGTTCCTTATAACGACATAGAAGGATACCGAAAAACAATCGATCACATGATGGTTGAGGAAGTAATATATTTATTCACATTTATTTGCACTTTTTAAATTATATTATTTTATTTATACCTCTTATATTTACTTTAACCTATTTTTAACATATCAATTTCGTTGGAGATCGTACCTCGGGTTCCAACACGAAGTTTTCGAACAAGAGATGAACACCTGGACTGCATGTATATATCTGCACTGTTATCATATTGTTGAAAAACATCATACAGATAGAGTTACACTTCAGTTCGTCTTCCATCAACAAATACCACAACCACTAGAGGATATGAAAATCTACCATGAGATCGACATGAGGCGTGACATTGATGATAATTGGAACTAGGTTTGGAAAGAAGATATTAAACATTAGATTGATCGTGAGAATTACAACACATAATATATGAATTGGTTTAGACATCACACCATATTATATATATTTGTCGAACAATATCTGTATGATCCACGTTTGCAACCATCATCATATCCTAATATGCACTCAACACCCCAATTAACCCCACAAGAACAAACCATGCACCAAACAGTAGAACTGTCTTTATAATCACCTCACCCACATGCCCCTACAGAAATTCTATATTGTGGTCCATCACCACAACCACATCTACATGAATCTGCAGAAATACCGACTTAGTATTATGTTTCGTCAGTGCCAGAAAAATCAACCCCCGGTCATCCGACAGAACGCATGATTTTCTATAATTAGTTTAGAACTCAGTCCACAACTCCTAAGTCGGCTTATGCTGTTTTTGATTCCATGTATAACCCAAAAACTCAAAATTATACGGAGGCAAGTGGTAGTGGTTCTAATCGACATACAAATTATGACGAGGATAATGATCAAAATGAGGATCAACCAGAACAAACTCAACTGGTTCAAAGAGCTAGACGAGTTCGACGACAGCCTAGACGTGGAACTGGAAGACATTTAGATGGACATCATTAATTTAAATTTGATGTATTTTTTCTCTTTAATTTAATGTATTTTTTATATTTTATTAATATAATTCACATTATTATTATTATTATTATTTATTTGATTATGAGGAAAAATAGGAGGGAGTTGTTAGTAAAATAGAATTAAGTTGCTAATACTGAAGTGGCTAGAATATCACTAGAAAGGGGGTTGAATAGAGATATTCGAGGTTTTAAAAATTCTGTTTTAGTTTTAAACTATTGTCCCCTTTTAGAGGATGATTATCAGATGTTGAAAAGTAGAGAGAGAATAATGACACACGTATTTTTATATTGGTTCACCCAATGAAGGCTACGTCCAGTCCTCACACACTTGTGAGTTTTTACTAAGTATCAAAAGCTACCAGCCTCTCACTGAGGTTGATTACAAATCGTGTATTCTATAGCTTCACCAAGCTTACAATTCTTTCCTTCTTATTTCTCTCAAGTGTTACTCACTTGAAGTTCTAAAGATGATATGAAGTAGTTTGATAGGAATTACTTTCTACAAAGATGAAACAAAGATCTAGTGTAAGATTATAGAAAGCTTGAAAAGAGATTGATAATGCTCTTGATAACCTCTTGATATTTTTCTTTTTTGCTCGTGTAGTTGTGTGTTCTGCTGAAGAAGAGCAGCCTTCCTTTTATAGAGAGAAGGAAACTTTCTCTTCAAGAAAATTTGATTTCCTGACCGTTTTCCCAAGTTGTAATGATCCTCAGTTTTGTTTTGAATTTACAGTCTTTCCATTCTGTCCTTTTATAGCCTGGCACTTGGGAGGCTACTTCTTTACTTAGCTTTCCAGGAGGTTGGATCATTCCATACGTTTTTAACAACTGGCCAGTGCTCTTTTCTGGTTCCAAGACATGACCCTTCTCTGTTCGCGAATGATGCAGCTTTTGATACTTTGGAACTGTTAGTTGTAGGAGGATGAAGAAGTAGCTAGAGTTCATCCTCTGGTGATATTTTTATGGTATTCATCTTCTAATGTTTACCTTCTGGTGCTCATTTTCTGATGTTTATCTTCTGATGTATATCTTCTGATGTTCATCTTCTGATGTTCATTTCTTATCTTTTGATATTCATCTTTTGATGTTCATCTTCTGATATATATCTTCTAAAGTTCATCTTCTGATGTATATCTTCTGATGTCGGCCAACCTGGACTAGCAAACTGGTCTGTTGTGATCCTCTGATCTCGGCCAATGTTGGACCATACATTCTGACCTTCTTATTTTGGCCAACACTGGGCCATGGTCTGATCTTCTGATCTTGGCCAACACTGGGCCATATTCTTAAATCTGGACCATTTATCTGAACCTTTTCCCTCTGATCTAGACCAATTCTAAACTGGGTCTGGATTGAACTGAAATTAAATCTGGACAAATGATATTTTAGTCTGGACATTTTACCTTATGATTTGGGTCAGGTCTGGATCATATCTGGACATCATTTCTTCTAGTCTGGACTTAGTTTCATACCCTGAACCCTGCTATCTTCTGGTCTGGGTCAAATCTGGATTGATTCTTTTCTTCTAGACCTATTAACTTATCCTCTGATTAAGTCTGGATCAAGTCTGAGCTGTTTATCATTTCACTGCTAGGCCATCTTCTGGTCAGAATAACTTCTGGACTAAGTCTGACTTATGATTCCTTCTGGTCTGGATCAAGTCTCCCTCTAGCAGGCTTCCTTCTGGTCTGGTCCATGTCTCCTCTGACTTTGCTTCCTTCTGATATGGGCCAGCAAAGATATCCTCTGGTAATTTCAGGATGCATCCTCTGGTACCTTCTGGATGCATTATCTGGTGTCTTCAACTTTCAGGTTTTCTGCTTCTGGAATTAACGGCTTTGTTTCCTTCATGCATTCATTCTTCTAGACAGGAGGTTGCGATCTTTTGATCCTGTTCCTTTCTTAGTACAATACTTAAATGCACGCATTAGTGTAATCATAATCTTAAGATAATTTTGTTATCATTAAAAGAGATTTTTTCTCAACAATCTCCCCCTTTTTGATGATGACAAAATTTTTTAAATTATTTAAAATAAAATTGTAAAGGTGCTGTTTTTGAGTATGAAGCTCCCCCTCATTATGAGCTGAAAGGAATAGAGGCTCCCCCTCAGACAGTGCATAAGAGAATTTAAAGTTTTTTGAACCAATCCGAATACTTTATATTGATTATAAGAAGATCATACGAAAAAATGGTTCAAAAGAAAAAAACATAGAGGATTAAATTACGATAATTTCAAAAAGCATCCTCTTTTCTAGGTTCCTAATCATTTAAGTTCCTAATCATTGACAATTTTAATTTTAATCTATCTCCCTCAAATTTTTTCAACAACAAAAAGTCAGCGGGTGCCCAAAGGATGGTGGTCTACTTGGAAGGAGAGGAATCATCACACGAGGAGGAGGTTGACGGATGAGGCAGTGGTGGAGGAGGATGAACAGAGGGTACTGGAGGCTGTGCTTCTGGAGCAACAGTCTTGACAAGGTGTGCTGTGACCCATTCTAGAAGAGTGCTAAACTGCGCCAGAGTTTGATGAAAGGTGGCCATTGTTGTAAACAGTTTTTTCTGATCCTTGCAGATCTTTTTCAGTGCTCAGAGTTCTTTGTGGGAGCGACGTTGTTTAGGCTTGGGATCAGTGGTAGGAGGAGTGGAGTCATCTGGAATGGGGTCAGCATTGATGCTGGCGCTTTTCATTTGAGAGTAGGTTCCTTTGTTTTGTGAAGAATTTTCTCTAGATTTTGCCAGGAAGGATTCAAGTGAGCTGAATCGTCCTGTAACTTTAGGAAATGGTGCAGGAGCTGGTTCATTGATGATTTGATGAGCAGAGGGAGTAGTGATAAAATTTGTGGGGTACATTTTTGTAGGAGAGGAGATGATTTGAGCCATGGTGCACGAAGGTTAAGCTGGTTGGGATGGACTTGTAGGAGGATAGGGAAAGAGAAATGGTTCTTGTATATTTTGAGATGTGTCCAGTGGGTCAGATGGAAGTGTAGTTTCTGGAGGTGAGCCCTTTTGAGTAGTGATATTGAGATCAAAAAAGAGTTTAGCATCGTTTTTCACAAGTTGAGAGGGTGAACTGAGTTCTTCACCTTCTGTTGAACGATGGTTTTGATTTTCAAGAGGGACAAGTTGAAGTTGTTCAAGGGGGTGGACATTTTTGGAGGGTGGTGAGGACGGGATTTTTGGTTCTTTGTCAGAAGGAGAATTTGATGCGACTGGAGGTTGAGATGATGGATTGGAGGTTGAGTTCTGTTTTGATTTTTTCTTAGATGGCTGTTTGTGAGAAAGCTTTTCAGTGGGATCAAGGCGCATTTGGTTTACATTTCTTGTAGAGAATGTGTTGTTGAAGGTGATAGAGTGTTCATCCTCTAATGGTACTTTAAAAAATTTGAAGATTTTGGTGAGAATCATTCCATACGGAGTTGATCTCCCAAGATATGCAGCATTTACCATGAACCTAAAGATATTGTTTCCTAGATGAAGAGGGGTTCCAGAAATGAGGTGATGAATAATCAGAATGTCCAGCTCGGTTACTTTCTCATAGCAGCCAGCCCTGGGGACAACAAAGTGTACACAAATATTGTGCAACACTCTATAGATTGGAAGCATGTTGGATGCAACCTGGGGCTTTGGTGGATTGATAAAAATGTTGGCAAGGACAGATGAACGAGTAATCATGTAGCTGGAATACCACGCTTCAGAAAATAGATAGGGGCCTTCATCACATATGTCAAAGATTTGACATAGCAAAGTTGGGGTAAGCTCAATATGTGCCCCCTTAAGAATAACACTGATGCAATTGTCTCCCTTGGACACATTTGCAGCAGCGTAGAATGCTCTGACAAGTTTTGGATATTGAGGTTCGTTGATAAGGAGGAAGGGAGACCAACCCAGTTGATCAAAGATTTCTTCTACATTTATTCCTCCTAGAGTTAGACCTTTTAGGTCAATAACTTTTCCATTTATAACAGTTTTTTCCTGCCATTTTTCTATAAATTTTGCTTCCAGAAGGGTGTTTTCGAAGAGAGGGATTTTGGGTGATTTTGAAGCTAGTTGTTGTGAGTTTTTTGGAGTTACTTTCCTTTTTGAAGTTGCTATTTAGATAGGTTTGGAGGAAGGTGTTTTTGAAGAATCAGAGTGTGTTGCCTCAGAATCATCTGAGTCAATAACATGAACAGTGTTGTCTTGAATGAATTGTTTTGATGATATTTTTCAAGATATGATTCGTGATGATCGTCTAGAAGGAGTTGATGATGAAGTTTTTTGAGAAAATGTTTTTCTGGTTTTTGAAAATAGTTGAGTGGACAGAGGAGGATGGACCATGTTGATTGGTTTGTATGAGGAAATGGTAGGGTTTGGATCATTTTGAGATGAGTCACTTGAGTAGTTTTCAGATTGATTTTCAGATGAGTTTGAGGAAAGTTTTCTTTTTCCAGCAGATTTGGTGCGAGCCATTTTTGGATACTTGAGGTTTTGAATTTTTACAATGGGTAAATGGAAGAAGACACATGAGTTAATTTATAGTGAAATTATTTGTTACCGTTGGAGGGAAGAAGTATGGAGGCATAGGTTTAATCATGTCAGGCTAGGGATGAGCACGAGTGACTTATCCATTGGGCAGTGAGTAAGTAATGGAAATCGAGGAACCTTTTTGCAGAGAGGAGTGTAACCAGCAGTGATTTGACTTGCCTCCCTCTGACTTTTGCAAATTTCAAATTTTGGAGGAGGATAGAGATTTTTCTGAGTTGTCCATCCTCAGATTTATTTTTCTTTAGAGTAATAAAACAATAAAAATAACATTATGATTTAAAGTTTTGTAAATCTTATTTTTATACAATTTTTGAAAGATTTATAATGGAAAGTTTTTCTAAATTTTTTTTGAAACGATCCTCCTAGAGAGGTTTGGTGAAAATGTCAGCAAGCTGATTTTCAGTTTCAATGAAAATTAATTCAACATCTCCTTTTTGAACATGATCTCTTAAGAAATGATGTTTAATCTCAATATGTTAAGATCTAGAGTGTTGAATAGGGTTTTTGGAAAGATTAATAGCACTTGTGTTGTCACAAAGGATGGGAATTTTTGTGTACCTTAAAGAGTAGTCTTCCATTTGATTTTTTACCCAGAGAATTTGAGAGCAACATTGAGCAGCAGAAACGCATTCAGCTTCTGTAGTGGAAAGAGCTATGGTATTTTTGTTTTCTACATGACCAACTAATGAGAGATGAGCCCAGAAATTGACATGCTCTACATGTGCTTTTCCTCTCAATTTTGTCACCAGCATAATCAGCATCACAATATGCCAGAAGATCAAGATTTGAATCCTTTTTGTACCAAATTTCCATATTTGTGGTTCCAACTAGATACCTGAATATCCTTTTTACTGCAGTGAGGTGTGATTCTTTAGGGGATGATTGAAACCTTGCACACATACCTACTGAAAATACAATGTCAGGTCTGCTGGCTGTTAAGTACAGCAAGGATCCAATAATTCCTCTGTACTCCTTTTCAGAAATAGAGGTTCCTTCATCATCTTGATGTAGTGAGGAGGATGGATGCATAAGAGTGCTCATTGATTTTGCAAGATTCATGTTATATTTTTTCAGTAGATCCTTGGTATATTTTTCTTGAGATATGAAGATTTCTTATTCTAATTGTTTTATTTGTAATCCAAGAAAGAATTTTAATTCTCCCATCATGCTCATTTCAAACTCGCTTTGCATGAGGTTGGAGAATTCTTTGCACATTTTCTCATTTGTGAATCCAAAGATTATGTCATCCACATAAATTTGAACAATCAACATATCCTCATTATGAATCTTTTTAAACAAAGTTGTATCAATCTGACCTCTTGAGAAGCCATTTTCTTTTAGAAAGCAACTCAACCCTTCATACCAAGCTCTAGGAGCTTGCTTTAATCCATAAAGAGCTTTTGAGAGCTTGTACACATGATCTGGTTTCTTTTTATCCTTGAATCCAGGAGGTTGGTGAACATACACTTCTTCATTTAAGAATCCATTCAAGAAGGCACTTTTGACATCCATTTGATATAGTTTTATTCCTTTATGTGTGGCATAAGCTAAGAGGATTCTGATTGCTTCGAGTCTTGCAACTGGTGCAAATGTTTCATCATAATCAATTCCTTCTTGTTGGTTGTAACCTTGTGCCACTAATCTTGCTTTATTTCGTATGACCTCTCCATCCTCATTTAGTTTGTTTCTGAAGATCCATTTTGGTTCCAATGATGGATTTTTCAAGATGGATGGGGCACAAGATTCCAAACTTTATTTCTTTCAAACTGAGACAGTTCCTCCATCATGGCATTCTTCCATGATTGATCACTTATGGCTTGATCAATGTTCTTTGGTTCAACTTGAGATATCATGGCCATGTTGATTGAATCTTCTCTCAATGATTGCCTTGTCCTAACTCCATCAGCAGTATCACCTATGATCAGATCTGGAGGATGATACGTTATAGTCTTCCATCCTTTTGGAGGCTGCTGAGAGGTTGGATCAGAAATGTCCTCCTCATTTGGGTTGTGAACTTTAGAGGATGAATTTACATCTTCAATTTTATCCATGTTTTCTAAACACAAGTCATCAAATTCATCAAAAATAACATGCATGGATTCCTCCACAGTTTGAGTTCTAAGATTATAGATTCTATAACCTTTTGAAGATGTGGAGTATCCCAAAAATATACCTTTATCAGATTTTGGATCAAACTTTCCCAAATTTTCTTTATTATTTAGGATGTAGCAGTAACATCCAAATATATGAAAATAAGAAATATTTGGTTTTCTACCTTTCCAAAGTTCGTATGGAGTTTTGTTTACAATTTTTCTAATTGAAACTCGGTTTGAAACATAGCAAGCTGTGTTGATAGCTTCAGCCCAAAAATATTTTTCAATGTTGGCTTCTGTTAGAATAGTTCTAGCCTTTTCTTGTAAAGTTCTATTTTTCCTTTCAACAACTCCATTTTGTTGAGGAGTTCTTGGACAAGAAAAATTATGAGAAATACCATTTTCATCAAAAAAAGTTTCGAAAGACTCATTTTCAAATTCTCCCCCGTGATCACTTCTAACTGAGATAATCTTTGATCCTTTTTCATTTTGTATCTTTTTACAAAAATATTGAAAAGCCTCAAAGGCTTCATTTTTGTGTTTTAAAAACAAGACCCAAGTAAATCGTGAAAAGTCATCAACAATAACAAATCCATATCTTTTTCCACTAAGACTTGGAGTTTTGATAGGACCAAAGAGGTCAATATGAAGGAGTTCAAGAGGTTGATTTGTTGAAACAATATTTTTGGAGTGAAAGCTACTTTTAATTTGTTTTCCTTTGGCACAAGCCTCACATACTTTGTCTTTTTCAAAATTTATTTTTGGAAGACCTTTAACTAATTCTAATTTTGATAATTTATAATTAGTATTCAGGCTAGTATGACCAGCCCGTTTGTGCCAAATCCATTTATCCTTTTCAATAGCCATAAAACAAGATTCAGTAGGTAAATCATCTAAATATAAGACATATAAGTTCTTTTTCCTTATACCTGAGAATAAAACTCTACCCGAGGATGAATGCTTGACCTCGCATAGAGTGGGTTTAAAAATTACTTCAAATCCACTATCACAAAGTTGGCTAATGCTTAGCAAGTTATGTTTTAAACCATCAACATACTGAACATTTTCGTTTTTGGCAGAATTGTTTTTACCAATAATACATGTTCCTTTGATTTGAGCTTTATCATTGTTGCCAAATGTAACTGATCCTCCATCTTTTGATTCCAAAGAGATAAAGCAATGTTTATCTCCTGTCATATGTCTTGAGCAGCCACTGTCTAGGAACCAGGGCTTTGTTTTGTTGATCAGAGGATGTACCTGTGTTAGAATTTAGAAGAGACTTAGGATATAGAATTGGGTCCTTGGTGGTTAGTCCGTCCTTTTGTAAGGATTTTCTTTTTGTGATAGCAAATGGAATCATGATGTCCATGCTTATTACAAAATGAACATTTCCTTTTGTTACTTTCAGCTTTTTTCTTAGCAAGACATACTTCGATAGTATGTCCATGCTTTTTGCAAAAAGTGCACTTAGGTCTATCCTCTAGGTTCTTTGGTAGAAAAAAATTTTCATATAATTTTTGTTTTTGAGAACTTTTAAAACCAATACCAGCTTTGTCAAATATACCAGATTGAGATCCCATAATTTTTTTGAATGTTTCTGTGGATTTGACAAAGTTGGTAATGTCATTTTTTAGTTCTTCAACTTTGATTTTCAAGTCCTTCTTTTCTGTGTCCTCTTCAGGAGGATGGATTTTGACATTCTCTTTGTTTAAAGTGTTTTGTTGCTCAGACAATTTTTTATTTGATTGCTGCAAGTCTAAAATGATTTTTTGAAATTCTTCATTCTTAGCTTGAAGTTCCTTATTCAGTTTCTTTATTTCATAATTTTGGTTTTTAAGAAAACCACATTTTTGAGATAAAGTGTTTGAGTCATTCAAGAGATTGTCAAATTCTATTTCTAACTTGTCACAAGAAGGACATAAATCAGTGATGCTTACCTCATCTGTTTCTGAGTTTGCCATGAGACAAAGGTTGGCTTCTTCTTCCTTTTCTTGCTCGGAGGATGATTCATCACTGTCATCCCAAGTTGCCATCATAGATTTATTCTTGTTGTGAAATCTTCTTATGCTCCTTTTGTTTAGAGGACACTCAGTTTGGTAGTGTCATATTTTATTGCATCCATAACAAGTTATCTGGCTTTTGTCAATCTTTTCTTTTTGAGAGGATCTTTTGTCTTGTCCTCTTCTGTTGATTATTCTTTGGATTCTTCTAGAAATTAGAGCCAGTTCATCCTCCTCTTCAGAAAGAGGATATTCTGAGTTATCCTTTTTTGTGATATTTTCAGAGTTTTTGGAGGATGGACTTTCAGTTTGACTGGATTTCAATGCAATCATTTTTCCCTTTTTGCTTGGTTTATCAGCAAGCAATAGAGGTTCATGAGCTCTAAGAGTTCCAACCTCATGGTGGCTAAATTTCTTGCTTCTGTGATGGCAGTCACCATGGGTCTCCATTCCTTTGGTAAACTTCTTAATATCTTCCTTATTCTCTCTTGGATGGAGTATTCTTTTCCCAGAGACCTTATGTTGTTCAAGATGATTGTCAGTCTTGAGAACATTTCATCAATTGTTTTTTCTTCCTTCATTTCAAACAACTCGAACTCTCTTACTCCCATGTCAATTCTGGCCTCTTTAACATGACTTGAACCTTCATGATGGATCTTCAAGGTGTCCCATAGTTCCTTAGCACTTTGGCATTCTTCAACTCTATCATACTCTTCCCTGCTCAAAGCACACGTTAGAAATAAATGAGCTTTAGAGTTTAAAAGTACATTGGCATTTTCTTCAGCTGTCCATTGTGTTTGAGGTTTTTCGTCAGAGGTTGGATCTGCATTATGATGACATGATTTCCTTTTTCTACCACTGGCCATATGTTGTTATCTTGAGATATGAGAAACAATCTCATCTTGCCTTTCTAGTGGTAGTAGTCACTTCCATCGAAGTAGGGAGGTCTGTTGGATTATCCTTCTTCTGGGATATACTTAGCTTTTGACATTTTTTCTTTTTGGATCTTTTTCTCTTACACTGTTAGGTGTAGTTTTTTAGAGAACCTTGCTTTAATACCAATTGAAGTGCCTAGACTATCACTAGAAGGGGGTTGAATAGAGATATTCGAGGTTTTAAAAATTCTGTTTTAGTTTTAAACTACTGTCCTCTTTCAGAGGATGATTATCAGATGTTGAAAAGTAGAGAGAGAATAATGACACACGAATTTTTATACTAGTTCACCCAATGAAGGCTACGTCCAGTGCTCACACACTTGTGAGTTTTTACTAAGTATCAAAAGCTATCAGCCTCTCACTAAGGTTGATTACAAATCGTGTATTCTATAGCTTCACCAAGCTTACAATTCTTTCCTTCTGATTTCTCTCAAGTGTTACTCACTTGAAGTTCTAAAGATGATATGAAGTAGTTTGATAGGAATTACTTTCTACAAAGATGAAACAAAGATCTAGTGTAAGATTATAGAAAGCTTGAAAAGAGATTGATAATGCTCCTGATAGCCTCTTGATATTTTTCTTTTTTGCTCGTGTAGTTGTGTGTTCTGCTGAAGAAGAGCAGCCTTCCTTTTATAGAGAGAATGAACCTTTCTCTTCAACAAAATTTGCTTTTCTGACCGTTTTCCCAAGTTGTAATAATCCTCAGTTTTGTTTTGAATTTACAGCCTTTCCATTCTGTCCTTTTACAGCCTGGCACTTGGGAGGTTACTTCTTTACTTAGCTTTCCAGGAGGTTGGATCATTCCATACGTTTTTAACAACTGGCCAGTGCTCTTTTCTGGTTCCAAGACATGACCCTTCTGTTTTCGCGAATGATGCAGCTTTTGATACTTTGGAACTATTAGTTGTAGGAGCATGAAGAAGTAGCTAGAGTTCATCCTCTGGTGATCTTTTTATGGTATTCATCTTCTAATTTTTACCTTATGGTGCTCATCTTCTGATGTATATCTTCTGATATTCATCTTCTGATGTATATCTTCTGATGTTCATTTGTTATCTTTTGATATTCATCTTCTGATGTATATCTTCTAATGTTCATCTTCTGATGTATATCTTCTAAAGTTCATCTTCTGATGTATATCTCTTGATGTCGGCCTACTTGGACTAGCAAACTGGTCTGCTGTAATCCTCTGATCTCGGCCAATGTTGGACCATACATTCTGACCTTATGATTTCGGCCAACACTGTGCCATGGTCTGATCTTCTGATCTCGTCCAACACTGGGCCATATTCTTAAATCTTGACCATTTATCTGAACCTTTTCCCTCTGATCTGGACCAATTCTGAACTGGGTCTGGATTGAACTGAAATTAAATCTGGACAAATGATATTTCAGTCTGGACATTTTACCTTCTGATTTGGATCAGGTGTGGATCATATCTGGACATCATTTCTTCTGGTCTGGACTTAGCTTCATACCCTGAACCCTGCTATCTTCTGGTCTGGGTCAAATCTTGATTGATTCTTTTCTTCTGGACCCATTAACTTATCCTCTGATTAAGTCTGGATCAAGTCTGGGCTGTTTATCATTTCACTGCCAGGCCATCTTCTAGTCAGAATAACTTCTGGACTAAGTCTAACTTATGATTCCTTTTGGTCTGGATCAAGTCTCCCTCTGGATGGCTTCCTTCTGGTCTGGTCCATGTCTCCTTCTGACTTTGCTTCCTTTTGATATGAGCCAGCAAAGATATCCTCTGGTAATTTCAGGATGCATCCTCTGGTACCTTCTGGATGCATTATCTGGTGTCTTCAACTTCCAGGTTTTCTGCTTCTGGAATTAACGGCTTTGTTTCCTGCATGCATTCATTCTTCTGGACTGGAGGTTGCGATCTTTGAATCTTGTTCCTTTCTTAGTACAATATTTAAATGCACGCATTAGTGTAATCATAATCTTAAGATAATTTTGTTATCATTAAAAGAGATTTTTTCTCAACAAATGCATGTGCAAAATATGAGTTGTTTGTTTTGGCACATCTAATCAACCACATTAAGTTGTATTTTTTTTCTAAATGTATTTGGTTGATTTTATAAATTTTTTATTAATTTTTTTATTTGTTAAATTAACATTCCTTTATTTTGTTGTTGTTGTTGTTGTTGTTGTTGTTGTTGTTATTATTATTATTATTTAGAAAAAATAGGAGGGAGTTGTTAACAAAATAGAATTAAGTTATTAATTTATTTGCAAAATAAGAGGGACACATTATTTGTTTTGGCACATTTACTCAACCGCGTTAATTCTGAATTATAATGTATTTTGTTTGATTTTACTAATATAATTTTGTAAAAAATATTTTTATTATATTTATTTTATTAAATTAACAATATTTTATTTTTATTATTATTAATTTTGTTATTTTTTATTTATTAGTTTGGAGAAAAAATATGAGGGAGTTGTTAACAAAATAAAATTATGTTGCTATTTTATCAACAAAATATGAGGGAAATATTATTTGTTTTATTTTATTTTTCTATTAATTGTTTTATTTTATTAATATATTTTTTTAATTTTTTATTATATTAACAATATTTTATTTTTATTATCATTATTTTTATTATTTTTTATTTATTATATTGGAGGAAAAATAAGAGGGAGTTGTTAACAAAATAGAACTGAGTTGCTATTTTATCTGCAAAATATGAGGGATATGTTATTTTTTTTTACACATCTATTCAGCCGCGTTAACTTTGATGTATTATTTTTCTATTAAATGTATTTTGTTTGATTTTATTAATATAATTGTGTTTTTTAAATATTATTATTATTATTATTTTTTACTAAATTAACAATATTTTATTTTTAATATTATCATTTTTAATATTTTTTATTTATTAGATCAGAGGAAAAATAGAAGGGCGTTATTTTATCTGCAAAATGTTCAGGACACATTATTATTTTTGGAAGATCTACTTAACCGCGTTAAATTTTATGTACTTTTTCTATTAAATGTATTTTATTTGATTTTATTAATATAATGTTGTTTTTTTAAATATTATTATTATTATTTTTTATTAAATTAACAATATTTTATTTTTAATATTATTATTTTTGATATTTTTTATTTGTTAGATTAGAGGAAAAATAAGAAGTTATTTTATCTGCAAAATATTAAGAACGCGTTATTTGTTTTTGATAGATTTACTCAACCTTACTAAGTTTGATGTATTTTTTTCTATTAAAAATATTTTATTTTATTAATATTATTTTATTTTTTTAAATATTTTTATTTGTTAAATTAATAATTATTGTTTTGTTAAATTAAAAAATAGAAAAATTAAAGCGTATTTATAGTCCATCATGCTACTTCCTATTTAGAGAAAAAAGTAGGACTATATATTTTTAAACGTGGGAGAAAATAGTTAGTTTTTTCTTAAAAAGGAAATATATATATAAAAAATCCCCACAATTCATCAAACACCGTTTACTCTTCTCCTTCTTCCACTTTCTTCCTTCCCTATATTGACAGCCATTTATGGCTAAATGTCCCAAACCAATTCCCAAACCCATCACCACAATGGGAAAACCCAAACAACCTTCACCGCAACAACAACAACACCTTCTTCACAAACCCACCTGATTTTGACCCTTCAATTAAAAAAACCACAAAACCCAATTTTGCTACCAAATTCAAACACGGAAACACCCTTTTAACCAAAACAATGACTTCCACGAACTCAACTTCCACCCCCGTACCTCTCTCTTCTTCTTCTTCCTCCTCCGATATCGCCGTTAAAGCCGTTAACATACGTTAAAATGTCTCATCACTATTCACACCAAATCTAATGACGGTAAAGGTGCATGGTATTGGACTCATCTTGAACCCATTCTTGTTTGAAATCCTGATTTAGGTCTTCCTATAAAATAAAAAATTAGAGTGATAAGAGTTAGATTGAAGACTATGATGAAGAAGGTTACGAGGAAGAAGAAAAGATAGAGGCGCTTAGAGAGAAAGGGTGTGTTTTTGGGATTTGTTTGTTCGAGTGTTGAATTGATTGTTCTTCGTTCAATTTTAATTTTAATTTTTTAATGAAGTAATAAAATAATTTTCATTATGTCATGCTACATCATTAAAAAGTCAATTATGTCATGTATAAAATGCAGAGGGGATTAAAAGGATTAAAATCAAAATTGAAAAATTAAATGAGTCAAAGTACAATTAAGCAATATTATTATTATTATTATTATTTTGGTTTGTAGATAAAATGATAAATACTATCAGAAAATCACATATAACAGTGAGATTTTAAGTTCAAATTCGAAACTTGATGTCTAACTTAACCGTATCAGTATTTATAGAAAAATAATGTCAATTTCGCATTTAATTTATGTTTTTTTTTCATCGATCAAAAAGGATAATTGAGCACAATTAGGATGAAAATATGAACTTCATTTGGTTTTCTAAGGTCCCATTTTATTTTGAGAAATATTTTATGGTTTTATTTTTTAAAATGTG
Source organism: Cicer cuneatum (assembly GCA_037974295.1). Lineage (NCBI taxonomy): Eukaryota > Viridiplantae > Streptophyta > Magnoliopsida > Fabales > Fabaceae > Cicer > Cicer cuneatum. Next base: position 48,173,514 of record JBBPBO010001984.1, on the reverse strand, counting down.
TGCTTATTTAAGTTGGATGAGAGATTATTGATATAAAAAAGAAGATGAAATGTTAGTTTAATAAAAATACATTTTTAGAAATAATAAAAATAAATTTTTTCATCATTTATAAAAATATAAACATTTGTTTTCTTTAAAAGTACGTCATTTGGATTTCTAAGAGTATCTCGAATGGGAGTGCTTTATCTAATTTTTTTATTAAGTACCACTACTTATTAACTCTTGCCATTCTATATAAAAAATTTGGTTGTCTATTAAGCAATAGTAGTTGTACAAGCTTCCTCTCCATTTCTCTCTTTTCACTTTAAGTGGATCCTACTTAATAAATTGTATTAAAATAAACGAATGTTGTTGAAATGTAATGATAAAGAGTTATTGGTAGGACCCATTTAGTAAATTATTTTGAGATGTTGGATATGAGGAATTTTGTAACACCACATGCTATTTATCTAGAAAATAACTTATAATGTAAACATGTTATAATATCAAAGGTGATTCAATACATATTCTGACTTAAAACCTAACAATATTAAAAGTCCATATCAACATCTCAAAAGTACAACCCAAAAGATAAAACTGAAGGTGCAAACACGAGAAAAAATGTTGAATTGTATTTGACTAAGTTGGATTATTTTAGCTAATTTATTTAAAACTGGTTCGGGTTTGATGACTTACTTAGAATAAAAGTACTAGCAATCGGGTTAAGTGATCAGAGGCAAAAGTAAAACATGAATTACAAAATTAAAGTGACACATGAATTTATCCTAGTTCACCACCAACTTGGTAGCTACGTCCAGTCCCCTCACTCAAACAGATTTAATCCACTAATTCAAAACTTGAATTACACAACACCTGACCCTAAGTCAATATTCTCAAAACAACGTGACACCTACAAACTTTTTAAGGAACACAAACACCTTGTATCTACAAGCCAAGTCTTCTCAACACAACCTGAAAACCTATAGATTGTTTGAGGAACCCGAAAGCCACTATCGGGCTGGGATACAAGAGTTTGGAACAATGACTGTCACACTAGAAAACACTAAGAAAAAATATTTCTTTTGAGCAAATGTTTCTTCTTGTGAGTGTTTTCTTTTGATAAATGTATCTTCTTGTGAGTGTTTCTTCTTGTAAACAATTCTTGATCATATCTTCTTGTAAATAATTCATATCTTCTTGTAGATTCTAATCAACTCTTCTTGTAAATAATTCATATCCTCTTGTAGATAAATCTTGACCAAATCTTCTTGTAAATAATTCATATCTTCTTGTGATAAATCTTGATCAAATCTTCTTGTAAATAATTCGTATCTTCTTGTAGATAAATCTTGATCAAATGTTCTTGTAAATATTTCATATCTTCTTGTGATAAATCTTGATCAAATCTTCTTGTAAATAATTGATATCTTCTTGTTGATAAAATCCTGATCATATCTTCTTCAAATATGAACAATATCTTCTTTTCAACTTGGTCAAAGATTTTCTTCAATTATAAATATGAATAAAATCTTATTTTAGATTGTCTTAAAAAACACAAATCTTTTTTCATACTCTTGCTTGATTTGAGCTGGAATGGATTCGGGTTGTTCTTGGATCTTCAAAAGTTTTTGATTCAGCTAAGTCTTCTTTTCATACTTAATTCTTTCAACATCAGTCGTTGACTTTCCATAAAATGAATTGACTTTCTTGTTGGAGTGAGATATTGTGTTTCTTGAATAATGATAGTCAGAGGCATAATTGCATGACTACGAATTAATGGCATTGTAAAAATCACCTTGTTGAAACTTCAGAGTCAGTGCAACATTAGAGACTACATATCAGAGGCAACATTTGGAGTGTGTTGCCCCAGTTTGATCAACGAATTGTGAGCTTTGAATTTATGATTTGAACAATCTCTTCAGAGATAATTATACCTTGATATAAACTATTTAGACGCATGTTGAGTTTGTGCACTTCAGAGACATGCAAGGACTTGAGAGGCATGCTTCAAATTCAGTCTTCAGATGCAAACTCGAGACTCAATTTCAGAGCCATTCTTCAGACTCAATTTCAGAGTCATTCTTCAAAGGCAATCTTCAGACCTAGTTATCAAACCCAAACATCTGACCTAGACATTAGAAGCAATCTTCGTAACCTTCAGAGGCACGTTACTTTCAAAGGCAGACGCGTATACTTTGTGTTCCTCTTATCTCATCCTTTGATGACTTTCCTCTGGTCGCTTCCTCTAGTTTTCTTCTTCCAATTTTTGCATACTTAATGAAGCCATTAATCTAAATTTGTTGTTTTCATAAAATACTTTTGTTAACATCAAAACTATAATTGGAAAACCAACTTGGTTCCAACAAAAACCACTACATTCAAATTTCTAGTACAAACTTCAAAAACAAGCTTAACAGAAATAACTAAAAATTATCGTTCAAACTCCAAGCTTCTTAACTAAGGCTTTTTATGTGAAAAGTATATAAACAATGTGGGCTGAGATCTCAGTGGGGTCACAAACGATGAAATCTGAATAAAGTCAACATTCTATTACAAATTATTCTCATCTTCTAATTCACTTTCTTTGTAGTTTATTATTAACTATTTCTTCAATATCTAACCTTAGTTCTAACTAAATGTGTAAGCCATTAATTTTTAGTAAACTAATGACTTAAACTCTAGACTTACAAAGACATCATAATGATTACAAAAGGTTTCCCTAATTCCATAACTTGTTAATAACATATTTTAGTAAGATGGATCATAATTAGGTCCGTAAGTAGTGTCCTACATACACGTCCCTTCATATATAGAAGGATAATTCATCTAGCTAAGATAAATCCTATGATTATCACCCTAAACATACATCTATTTATATATAAATATATCTATATAAATATATCTATATAAATCCAAGAGTAATAACTTCAATCACACAAGCCACAAGTGACTATTCAACAAAGAACATGTATATACTATTTATTGCAATCATAATGATCAATCATATCAAGTGACAATGTATATAATATCAATAATCCATATAAATACATAATCATACATGAGGAAATGTTAGAAATAGAAATACACATAAAACAAGGTCAAAAACATTAATTTTGAGAGTTGGTGGTGCTTCTTCTAGCGTCAGGCGCCCACTGGAAGAATCCCAGCTAGTGTAAGGCACCCAAAGCCAGTGCTAGGCGTCAGATCTCTGACTTGTAGGATGTCAAACGTCTTTGTGCAGTGCTAGGCGCCTACTGTAGCTTGACAACACACATACTTTTGCGATTTTGACATAAAAATGCATTTCAAAAGACTTCAAAACACTACTTTTCGTTATTTTAAAAAGGAAAACAACAAGGCTAATATTATCCTAGATTTATACCAAATTTACAACTTCAATTTAACATGCATGTTTCAGAAAATCAGTTCAAAATAAATTAATTCCTTTCTATATGTTATTTTAATAACTCAAGAGTATGCGTAATCAAGATATAAAGAAAACACAAAAACATTAATGATGGATCCTTTAACATTCAATCATATAAGTGATATCAAGTGGTACAAATCATAACATGAGTAATTTCTTGAACTTAACACAATAATTTCAACAAGAACCCTATAAATTACTTACATACATGACACATTTTGAAGAAATCATTCAAAACTCTTAAAAGAATCACATTAACTCACTCTCATTTCAATCTCTAATCCCCCAAATCTCACACATACATAAATTTACTACCCCACTCATGCATGCATGGAAAAAGGGAAGGGAGATGGATGCCCAGCCTTGGGGTTTTTTTTTCCAGAAAAATGGAAATAACGGAGATGGTGATTTTGTCCCTTTTCTTCCTTAACCTCTAACAAGAAACCCTTTACTCCTAATCTTTCTCTTCTTCCGATCACTTTAGACAAGTTCTTCTCTCTTGTTCTCCTCTCCCTTCTATGTGCCTATTTTCTTTCCTTCTCTGTTTCTTTTCTTTGTTTAGTGAAAAAGTGTTTTTGTGTTTCTTTTCTCCCTAAGTGTAAGAAAGTAGGTGCCTTTTGTGTGTTGTGTGTATAAGTGGGGATAGAACAAATTGTTGACTTTTGGACAACTATTGGTGCTAGTATTTTTTATTGGACCATCTTCTTAATCAAACCCCCTTTCTTATTACTAGTCCTCTTCTTTCTACAACTTAACCCAAAATAAGTCATACTATGCAACATTCAACTTTTCACAAATTATTATTTTATATTCATAAGTAAAAACATTAATTGAATGCTATGAATTATTTAAGGTAAAAAAGGATGTTGCAATTTAGTGCTTATTAAGTACTTATATTAACAAATTATAAATAAGTGATTTGTAACGATGGGATCCACTTAGATATCCAAATGAGATTATCACTGAGATGCTGTAAGAGCATCTTCAATGTGAGTCTTTTTAGCTAATAGGCACCACAAATTAATAGTTACCCCCGATGGAGGAGAAAAAATGAGAGTGCTTAATCGAGACCAAAGCTTGAATAAATATTGTATGTGTCCTCTATGATATGTAGGTCCCATCACAAAAAAGGTCTGGAGTGCTTGAGTGTTTATTAGGTACTAATATTAAAAAATAGGTAAAATCCTAAGTCTCATTTGGGGTGGTTTTTGATTTTCTACTATGAAATTTTTAAAACTAAAACTAACTTTTGTTTTGAGTTTTCAATTTTAGTATTGGTTTTCTGAATTTAAGTTTTCAATTTTTAGTTCTAAGCTTCAACTCTTTGGTGAGTTATAGTTTCTATTTTATTTGAATTGAATCACTCTATTTACCAGATCTCATTATAAATTCACCAAATATATAAAAAATATCGACACGTCAAAATAATAAAAATATTAAAAATATTAAAAATATTAAAAATTGATTATTTTTAAAATATTAAAATATTAAAATTATAACTTATTTAATTATAATCATTTTAGTAATAGTGGTTGAAAGTGGTAGTTGTGATTGATCGTCAAATGTGGTTGCAACAGTCAAAAGATACAATTGAGAGTTCGAGGTGGTCGACGGAGTGGCACCGACGATGACTCTATTGGTGGTGCCGGTGGTGAGAGTTGATGGTTGGAGGTGAGTGGTTGGTGGTCGAGGCTGAAGGTGCAACACATGAAGGGGGGTTGAATTGTATTTGAAAAACTTTAATTCTTTTTGCTAATTAGTTGAATAATGAGCAATCAGAGTAACTAAGCAGCGGATAATAAAAGTTAACACCTCGAATTTATACTGGTTCACCTTTAACTAGGCTACGTCCAGTCCCTTCCTTCAGAAGGCCTTTTCACTAATTCAAACTCCTTTGAATTACAACACCACTGGCCCTTCAAGCCAGTCTTCCTAAACAACCTGACAACCTCAGACTTTTGACGAACAACAACACCTTGACTATACCAGTCAAGTCTTCTCAAACAGTCTGACAACCCCAGACTTTTGAGGAACAACAACACCTTGACTATACCAGTCAAGTCTTCTCAAACAGTCTGACAACCCTAGACTTTTGAGGAATTTCACAACCTTAAACCTACAAGCTAAGTCTTTTTCTAACAATCTAACAACCCCAAATTTTAGAAGGAACTTCAACACTATAGGATTTTATACAAGGGATCGAAATTAAAACTGAATAACTACTTCTGGAAAGTTGATACTCACAATAAGCTTAACTTAAACTTGAGTGTTTGCTTCTGAAAAATTTATGATGACAATCAGCCTCACACTCTAAGAAAAGAACACTTAGAAAATATTTATCTTTTAAGCAAGTGTTTCTCTCCTTTGAACTCTTTGAATACTTAGGAATTTTTTCTTGAGTTCTTCTATTTTTCGATACATTATTCTTCAGCATTAAGTCTTTATTTATAGTTGAAATTAGAGCTTCACTTTGATCTGTTGCTTTACTTCTAGAGTGTATTTCTATTGATTTTGTTTTGAGAATATTCTGGAGTATTTTGCTTAGATTCTGTTTCTGGAGTCTTTTGCTCCGATTCTGTTTTGAGCATTTTGGCCAGATTCTGTTTTGAGCATACTTTCAGCTAGATTATGTTTCTGGAGTCTTTTTCTCCGATTTTGTTTTGAGCATTTTGCTCAGATTCTGTTTTGACCATACTTTTAGCTTCTAATAACGTAGCTTCTGATTTTTGCCTCTAATGAGATCCTCGGGAATTATCTTCCGACGAGATCCTCTGATTATATCATCTGATGGGAACTTCTAACTATATCCTCTGATGGGATCTTCTTATGATATTCTCTGACAGGTTCCTCTGATGATATCCTCCGGTGATATCCTCTGGTAATATCCTCTGATGATATCCTCTAGTGATATCCTCTGCTGATATCCTCTGATGATATCCGCTGATGATATCCTCTGGTGACCATCGTCTGGTGATCATCCTCTGGTGACTATGCTCCGGTGACTTCATCCTACTTCTGATTTGTATCTTCTTGTGACGTCATCTTCATCTTTTAGTGACGTAATCTTTTGGTTGCATTTTTCATTTTTCTTCAAAGTCAAATATGTTATTTTCATAAAATACTTTTGTTAACATCAAAACTTTAAGTGAAAGAACCAACTTGGTTCCAACAATCTCCCCCTTTTTGATGATGACAAAACCATGTATTTTTTATAATACTTTTTCTTTCTTTTGATTTTGACTTCCCCTAAGACTAAGCTTCATTTTATATTTTCTCCCTATAAGTATAATGCCTAGATACCATATCAAATACATCATCTTCTCCCCTTTTCAAATACATCATATTTTCCCGGATATTTTATCAAATATTACATCTTCTCCCCCTTTGTCATCAGACAAAAAGAAATGTTGCTGAATTTTTTTTTTCATCCTCTGATGATTTTAAAAAAAAAAAACAAATGATGTAAACTACAATATTAATCATTTAAAAAAGTAAGATTTAGGTTTTTCTTGATGAAGTCAAACCTATCTTCAGGTAGTGGTTTGGTGAATATGTTAGCTCATTGATGTTCAGTGTCTACAAACTGAATGTTGAGTACTCCTTTCTGAACATAATCTCTGATAAAATGGTGTTTGATCTCTATGTGTTTAGCTCTTGAGTGTAGGATCGGGTTTTTGGTTAGAAAAATTGCAGAGGTGTTATCACAGTAGATGGGTATGTTGGATTCTAATATTTTGTAGTCTTCAACTTGATACTTCATCCAGAGTAGTTGAGAGCTGCAGCCAGCTGCTGAAATGTACTCAGCCTCTGCTGTTGACATGGCAATGGTGTGTTGTCTCTTACTGGACCAAGAGATCAAGTTGTCACCTAAAAAGGTGCAATAGCCACTAGTGCTTTTCCTTTCAAGTTTATCTCCAGCATAGTCAGAATCAGAATATCCACTAAGTTGGTACTTAGGAGATTTCTTGTAGACCAAGGTAAGGTTTATAGTGTCTTTTAGATATCTAAGAATTCTCTTAACAATAGTTAGATGAGATTCTTTAGGGTCAGATTGAAATCGGGTACATACACACACTAAACATGATATCAGGTCTAGAAGCAGTAAGGTAGAGTAATGATCCGATCATTCCTCTGTAGATTTTCTGGTCAACTTTTTGGCCTGATTCATCTTTATCAAGTGAACAAGTAGGATGCATTGGTGTAGCCATAGGTTTGCAATCACTCATTTTAAACTTCTTGACAAGTTCCTTTGTATATTTAGTTTGGTGAATGTACATACCTTCTGGACTTTGTTGAATTTGTATCTCTAGGAAGAACTTAAGTTCTCCCATCTTACTTATTTGAAATTCATGCTACATTAGTTCAGAAAATTCTTAACAAAGAATGCCATTAGTAGATCCAAAAATAATGTCATCAACATAAATTTGAATGATCAAAATATCATTTCCTATTGATCTTCTAAACAAAGTATTGTCTATTTGTCCTCTTTCAAAGTTATTTTTAAGCAAGAAGTTGCTGAGTCTATCATACCATGCTCTAGGTGCTTGTTTTTAACCCATACAAGGATTTTCTAAGTTTAAAAACATGGTTTGGAAATTCAGAACTTTCAAAACCTGGAGGTTGTTTAACATATACTTTTTCACTCAAATAACCATTGAGAAAGGCATTTTTAACATCCATTTGAAATAGTTTGATGTTATTATTTGCAGCAAAAGACAATAAGATACAAATTGCTTCTAACTTGGCCACTGGAGCAAATGTCTCAGTGTAATCAATGCTCTCTTGTTGACTGTAACTGTAAGACCCTTAAAAATTAATATTAATTTATGGAATTAATATTAAGGGTATTTTGGGGATATTTGTAAAATATTTAATATATGTATGTTTTGAGTGAATATATATATATATAAATATTTATTTTGGAAGATGAATTAAAATTATTGGATGAAGATTAAATTAATTTAATTTCGAGTAATTAAATTAATCGGACCTTTAATTAAGGATTAGTGGCTAATTGCAAAAGGATTAAGTGCTGAGAAATCCAGCTGAAAAATCCAGCATTATTGTATCATTGTTTCAAAGGAGGTGGCACTCAAGTGAGCCTATAAGTACACGTCAGGGGCTGGGCAGAAATCAGAACTCCATACCTCCCATTTTGCATGTAATAGTGTTGCATGTAACATTAACCTCTTCTCCCATTTCTGCCTCCTGTTTTCTGAAAACAGTTTCACGATTTCAAAACACCAAAGAGAGAGTTCCTTAAAAGATCCATTAACTGGAAATACAAACACCAAACCAGAAAAGCCTCAGTATAAAAGTTGTTCCCCACACCATTACGGAGCTAGGGAACCCAGTTTTATAGTAGCAAACTCAGACAGCAGTTTCACCAGATTTTGGCGCAGAAACGAGAACGAAAACAGAGACGTGAGAAGTAGCAGACACGCAGCAAGGGTAAGGGAACCTTCCAACTTTCTAGTTGCATTAGGGCTGTAAGTGCATAACTTTCATAGCATTAATAGTGTTTTCATGACTGTTTTGAAACTGGTTTGCCTGTGCTTGAAAGAAATGGAAAAAAATGCATTTTTGACATTTTAAAGCTCTGTGATGATTCTGTTTTGAGCTGAATGCACTAAAGTTGTGCTGTTTATGTGGGAAAGTGGAAAATGTCTTGAATGTTATTTCCAACATGATTTAAAAATGCATGTTCAAAAAACTGTTTTGAAAATGGTTTTGAAATGCAAAAATGCATTCTGTTTGTGTGTTGCTGCTCTGTCAATGCTGCATGTTATTCTGATATGTGTGAAAGTTGAAATGCTTGCATGTTCTTCTGATGTGTTGTGAAAGTTGAAATGCTTGCATGTTCTTCTGATGTGTTGTGGAAACTGAAAAGCTTGCATGTTATTCCGATATGTATGAAAGCTGAAATGCTTGCATGTTAATCTGATGTGTTGTGAAAGCTGAAATGATGTATGATGTTTTGATGTTTTGAAAGTCTGGATGACTTGTTGTTGATAATCCTGATTCTGTTCTGTTTTAAGTGATTCTGATGATGTTGACGATTTAAAAAGAAAAGGGATTTTAAATGAGGAAAGTGTTTTCTGGAAAAATGCAGAGTCTGTTTTAATGTTTGGTTGCCTCTTTTTTTTAAAAGAAACCATTTGAAATGTGTTGCTTCTGATGATTCTGATAATCATCTTGTTTCCTGCTTCTGATGATTCTGATCATCATCCTATTTCCTGCTTCTGATGATTCTGATAATCATCATGTTTTCTGCTTCTGATGATTCTGATCATCATCCTGTTTCCTGCTTCTGATGATTTTGATAATCATCATGTTTTCTGCTTCTGATGATTCTGATCATCATCCTGTTTCCTGCTTCTGATGATTTTGATAATCATCATGTTTTCAACTTCTGATGATTCTGATCATCATCTTGATTCCTGCTTCTGATGATTCTGATAATCATTCTATTGTTTCTGCTTCTGGTTATTCTGGCATGAACCATTTTGTGCTTCTTCTGATCAATTTTGGATGAAGTCTGGGCGAAGTCTGGGTTATTCAAAATTCGATTGTCATGCCATGTTCTGGTCAAATTATCTTCTGGATTACTTCTTGCTTTTGACAACTTATGGCCTGGAACAACTCTCCACATGGCAGGCTTCACAATAGTATGGTCCAAAGAATCTTCTGATATTTATTCCCTCTGATATAATCCATCAAAGATATCTTCTGGTCACTTCTGGACAAGTATGGACTGTGTTGAAATTACACTGACAGACTATGTTCTGATCATAATAACTTCTTGATTGCTTCTGATATTTGAATCATTCTTGTTTGGAGCAATTCATATTATGGCAGGCTTCCCTCTAGTATTTTCCAGATGTTCTTCTGATTTTGTTTCTGTTTGATATAAGCCTCCAGAGTTATCTTCTGGTCGGTTTTGGACATTCTGGTTTATCTTCTGATAATTCCAGAAATGCATCTTCTGTAAATTCAGAATGTATCCTCTGATACATTCATCTTCTGATGGTTTTTACCGTAGTAATTCAAGTTCAAAATAAGATTCCATTAAGTGTATGTGTACACATCAAAATCCAGTTTATTTAGAACCAACTTGGTTCCAACATCACTCTGTGTTGTTTCTGATGATTCTGGATGAATCATTCTGTGTTGCTTCTGATGATTCTCGTGTGAATCATTCTGTTCTACTTTTGATGATTCTTGTGTGAATCATTCTGTTTTGCTTATGATGATTCTGGTATAAGTCATTTTGTTTTGCTTCTGGTGATTCTGATAATCATCCTGTTTCTGCTTCTAATGATTCTGGTGCATCATTCTGTTTTGCCTCTGATGATTCTGGTGTGAGTCATTCTGTTTTGCCTCTGATGATTCTGGTGAATCATTCTGTTTTGCCTCTGATGATTCTGGTGAATCATTCTGTTTTGCCTCTGATGATTATGGTGTGAGTCATTCTGTTTTGCCTCTGATGATTCTGGTGTGAATCATTCTGTTTTGTTTCTGATGTTGATCATTCTGGTTCTGTTTCTGATGTTGATCCTTCTAGTTCTGTTTCTGATGTTGATCATTCTCGTTCTGTTTCTGATGTTGATCATTCTGGTTCTGTTTATGAAGTTGATTATTCTGGTTCTGATGTTCTGGTGTTGGTGATTTTGATTCTGGTTCTGTTTCTGATGTTCTGATGTTAACCATTCTGATTCTGGTTCTGTTTCTAATGTTATGATGTTAATCATTCTGATTCTGGTTCTATTCCTCATGTTCTGATGTTAATCATTCTGATTCTGGTTTTGTTTCTGATGTTCTGACGTTGATTATTCTGGTTTTGTCTTCTGTAATACGACTACAGGCATGTTGTATTCGAATACAGAATGTTAAAATTGCAGATTTTCACTAGTTTCAGCTTCTGTATTCGAATACAAGGAATCTGTATTCGAATACAGATTCGTGTTTTTTCCAGAAACTCAGTTTTTAGCTTATGTATTCGAATACAAGGAAGCTGTATTGGAATACAGATTCGTGTTTTCCCGAAAATAAAGTTTTAAACTCTGCCGTGTGAATTTTAAAGTGTTGGGGAACTTTGAGAAAGATTAAAATGATTTAAAATGGAGTCCTTGATATAGTTTTGAAGAGGAGAGAATGATGTTTTGAAAACCCTTAATGATGTAGTGAAAAATGTTGATTTGTGCACTGAGACTGCCTCTGTATTTGAATACCAGAAGGCTGGATTCGAATATAGAGTATTAATTCTGCACTGTTTTGGCCCCTGTATTCGAATACAGAGAGGCTGTATTCGAATACAGATTCGTATTTCCCAGAAAACTCAGTTTTAAACACTGTTTTGTGAATTTTAAGAGTTTGGGGAACAATGGAAAGACTTGAGATGATTAAGTATGGAATTTGTGAGATAATATGAATTGTGAATGATTACTTGAATGTTTAAGCATTGATGTGTTGATAATAAAATCGGTTGTGTTGAGGTATTTTGAGAAATGGTGGAATTGCATGAAATTCATTGATGTCGCATACTGTTTTTAGTGAAGAGAAAACACTGCATATTCATGCATTGCATAGTCAAGTGGTACCCGCGATGGGCCACAAAGTAATGCGCAACCACGTGCTGATCTGTTGAGCGATTGCACGAGTGCTGGACTGTTGAGCGTTTGCACTGGTACTGGACTGTTGAGCGTCTGTACCCTGAAATGCGCAGCCACGTGCTGATTTGTTGAGCGATTGCACGAGTGCTAGACTGTTGAGCGTCTGCACTAGGTACTGATCTGTTGAGCGATTGTACCTTGGTATATGTCAAACGTGCTGGTCTGTTGAGCGACTGCGCGAGTGCTGGACTGTTGAGCGTCTGCACTAGTGCTGATCTGTTGAGCGATTGCACCTTGGTCTTGAGGGCCGTTAAGTCAAACATAATGTGCTGGTCTGTTGAGCGACTGCACCTTGGTGATTCCAAGAAAACTGTATACATAAGCATATACATATTGCATTGAGGGATTGACCGGTGGGTCACGATTGGATTATGATGATGAGTGGAAATTGAATGTGTGTGAGTACTGTTCAGAATCTGAATTTCTGATTTAATGATTGTGATTTGCTGAGGTGTTGATTGTACTTATCACATATTTCATAATAATTGGCTGCTGTTTTTGAAAAGGTATATATGTCATTAAATTTCAAATGAGCATTATTATTTTCCTCATCATTGTCATATATTATGCCATGAATATATGTGTTGTTGTGAGATATATGATATGTGCTTATTTGTTTATTTCGGTCGGTGACCCTTGCTATTATATTGTGGACTTTGGGCTTTGCCCTCAGATGTTACCTGAACCCGTCCTACCGACAGATACACTAACGACGGAAGCGTCGTTAGTTTCCCCTGATCTTTACGTACGGAGTCTACGTAGACAACGCAGAGGGACGCACGGTTTGCTGAAGACGTGACTTATAGAGGATACGGTGGAGACCGTACTACTGTAGCTTAGTGCATGATCAGTCTAGACTTTTGTATAGGGTCTTGAGTTTTGGGAAATGTAATTTTATTTTGGGAATTAATGTATTACTTTTTCCGCTGTATTATTCTGCACTCTGACACTGATTGGGTGATAACCTTTGAAATGAACTGATTTTATTTTAATTCCCTTGATATTAATTTTGGAAAACTCATTTTAATTATTTATCGAAAAAAAAACAATGCACCCGCGCTGTGTTTTAAACTCGGGGAGTTACAATTGTGGTATCAGAGCATTTGGTTAAAGTTTTGGGATAAAGCTCTGATTTAAAGTATTTGTTTTGAGTTATTAGTTGATCATGCATAAGAGCAAGTAGTTAAAGTGTCAAGTCTTGAGTAAGTTGTGGTGTGACTTGAGTAAGAGTGATGATGGTTTTGTAGGAAACAATGCCTCCACGAAGAGACGACACCACAAGAGCCAATGTCAGCCAGGAAGATAGGATGGCTGAAGCAATGAACAACATGGTTGCGTCTGTTGCTGCATAGACGGCTGCCAAAACTCAACGCGATCTGGAGAAGAGAGAAAGAGAGATTCGCGCTGCCGAATCTAGAGGACTAGAGGATTTTCGTCGCCATAATCCTCCCAAGTTCAAGGGTGATGAGGATCCAGAAAGAGCGGACCAATGGATCCAAGAGATGGAGAAAATTTTCGAGATGATTAACTGTCAGGCAGCGGTGAAAGTCAATTATGCCACGTACCTGCTGATAGGGGATGCAGAGTATTGGTGGAGAAGTACGAGACTACTGATGGGGTCAGCTCACGAGGAAGTGAACTGGGAGTCGTTCAAGATGTTTTTGGACAAGTACTTCCCGATGAGCACTAGGACCAAGTTGAGTGACGATTTTCTGAAATTGCACCAGGGAAGCATGACAGTGGGAGAATACGCAGCTAAGTTCGAATCGCTGTCTAGACATTTCAGATTCTTCCAGGAAGAAGTTGATGAACAGTTTATGTGTCATCGCTTTCAGAATGGATTGAAGTATGAAATCATAGATTCAGTCCTACCCTTGGGAATACAACGTTTCCAAGTGCTAGTAGAAAAGTGTAGAGAGGTGGAAGAGATGAAGAACAAGAGGGCCAACAGAGGAGGGAACTTTAATTCTGGAGGGCCTAGTCGGATGCACAATTAGAACAATAGAGGAAAGCAGGTTGCTAAGCCGTATAACCAACCCCAGAACAACAAGAGAGACCAGAATCGGCCGGGAAATCAGAATTTTGGACGGCAATTAGGGCAAGGAGTTCGGTGTTTCCGATGTGGAAAAGAGGGACATTATGCTTCGGCTTGTGCCACTACGGGTCCTTCATGCTACAATTGCCAGAAGCCAGGACACTTTGCAAGGGATTGCAAGGTTCCGAAGGTGGAACCAACAGTGAACGCAACTAGGGCTACTCGTCCTGTTGCTAGAGGACGTGACTTGAGAACTGGAGAGTAAGATGAAGGAACAATATCCTCAGTTGTTTATCAACATGTAGTTTCGAGGACGAAACTAATTTAAGGGGGGTAGTAATGTAAGACCCTTAAAAATTAATATTAATTTATCGAATTAATATTAAGGGTATTTTGGGGATATTTGTAAAATATTTAATATATGTATGTTTTGAGTGAATATATATATATATATATATATATAAATATTTATTTTGGAAGACGAATTAAAATTATTGGATGAAGATTAAATTAATTTAATTTCGAGTAATTAAATTAATCGGACCATTAATTAAGGATTAGTGGCTAATTGCAAAAGGATTAAGTGCTGAGAAATCCAGCTGGAAAATCCAGCATTATTGTATCATTGTTTCAAAGGAGGTGGCACTCAAGTGAGCCTATAAGTACACGTCAGGGGCTGGGCAGAAATCAGAACTCCATACCTCCCATTTTGCATGTAATAGTGTTGCATGTAACAGTAACCTCTTCTCCCATTTCTGCCTCCTGTTTTCTGAAAACAGTTTCACGATTTCAAAACACCAAAGAGAGAGTTCCTTAAAAGTTCCATTAACTGGAAATACAAACACCAAACCAGAAAAGCCTCAGTATAAAAGTTGTTCCCCACACCATTACGGAGCTACGGAACCCAGTTTTATAGTAGCAAACTCAGACAGCAGTTTCACTGGATTTTGGCGCAGAAATGAGAACGAAAACAGAGACGTGAGAAGTAGCAGAAACGCAGCAAGGGTAAGGGCACCTTCCAACTTTCTAGTTGCATTAGGGCTGTAAGTGCATAACTTTCATGGCATTACTAGTGTTTTCATGACTGTTTTGAAACTGGTTTGCCTGTGCTTGAAAGAAATGGAAAAAATGCATTTTTGACGTTTTAAAGCTCTGTGATGATTCTGTTTTGAGCTGAATGCACTAAAGTTATGCTGTTTATGTGGGAAAGTGGAAAATGTCTTGAATGTTATTTCAAACATGATTTAAAAATGCATGTTCATAAAACTGTTTTGAAAATGGTTTTGAAATGCAAAAATGCATTCTGTTTGTGTGTTGCTGCTCTGTGAATGCTGCATGTTATTCTGATATGTGTGAAAGTTGAAATGCTTGCATGTTCTTCTGATGTGTTGTGAAAGTTGAAATGCTTGCATGTTCATCTGATGTGTTGTGGAAATTGAAATGCTTGCATGTTATTCTGATATGTATGAAAGCTGAAATGCTTGCATGTTAATCTGATGTGTTGTGAAAGCTGAAATGCTGTATGATGTTCTGATGTTTTGAAAGTCTGGATGACTTGTTGTTGATAATCCTGATTCTGTTCTGTTTTAAGTGATTCTAGTGATGTTGACGATTTAAAAAGAAAAGGGATTTTAAATGAGGAAAGTGTTTTTTGGAAAAATGCAGAGTTTGTTTTAATGTTTGGTTGTCTCTTTTTTTTAAAAAGAAACCATTTGAAATGTGTTGCTTCTGATGATTCTGATAATCATCATGTTTCCTGCTTCTGATGATTCTGATCATCATCCTATTACCTGCTTCTGATGATTCTGACAATCATCATGTTTTCTGCTTCTGATGATTCTGATCATCATCCTGTTTCCTGCTTCTGATGATTTTCATAATCTTCATGTTTTCTGCTTCTGATGATTCTGATCATCATCCTGTTTCCTGCGTCTGATGATTTTGATAATCATCATGTTTTCTGCTTCTGATGATTCTGATCATCATCCTGATTCCTGCTTATGATGATTCTGATAATAATTCTGTTGTTTCTGCTTCTGGTGATTCTGGCATGGACCATTCTTTGCTTCTTCTGATCAATTCTGGATGAAGTCTGGGCGAAGTCTGGGTTATTCAAAATTCGATTGTCATGCCATGTTCTGGTCAAATTATCTTCTGGATTACTTCTTGCTTTTGACAACTTATGGCCTGGAACAACTCTCCACATGGCAGGCTTCACAATAGTATGGTCCAAAGAATCTTCTGATATTTATTCCCTCTGATATAATCTATCAAAGATATCTTCTGGTCACTTCTGGACAAGTATGGAATGTTTTGAAATTACACTGACAAACTATGTTCTGATCAGTATAACTTCTTGATTGCTTCTGATATTTGAATCATTCTTGTTTGGAGCAATTCATATTATGGCAGGCTTCCCTCTGGTATTTTCCAGATGTTCTTCTGAATTTGTTTCTGTTTGATATAAGCCTCCAGAGTTATCTTCTGGTCGGTTTTGGACATTCTGCTTTATCTTCTGATAATTCCAGAAATGCATCTTCTGTAAATTCAGAATGTATACTCTGATACATTCATCTTCTAATGGTTTTTACCGTAGTAATTCAAGTTCAAAATAAGATTCCATCAAGTGTATGTGTACACATCAAAATCCAGTTTATTTAGAACCAACTTGGTTCCAACATCACTCTGTGTTGTTTCTGATGATTCTGGATGAATCATTCTGTGTTGCTTCTGATGATTCTAGTGTGAATCATTCTGTTCTGCTTTTGATGATTCTTGTGTGAATCATTCTGTTTTGCTTATGATGATTCTGGTATAAGTCATTCTGTTTTGCTTCTGGTGATTCTGATAATCATCCTGTTTCTGCTTCTGATGATTCTGGTGAATCATTCTGTTTTGCCTCTGATGATTCTGGTGAATCATTCTGTTTTGCCTCTGATGATTTTGGTGAATCATTCTGTTTTGCCTCTGATGATTATGGTGTGAGTCATTCTGTTTTGCCTCTGATGATTCTGGTGTGAGTCATTCTGTTTTGCCTTTGATGATTCTGGTGTGAATCATTCTGTTTTGTTTCTGATGTTGATCATTCTGGTTTTGTTTCTGATGTTGATCCTTCTGGTTCTGTTTCTGATGTTGATCATTCTGGTTCTGTTTCTGAAGTTGATTATTCTGGTTTTGTTTTCTGATGTTCTGGTGTTGGTGATTTTTATTCTGGTTCTGTTTCTGATGTTATGATGTTAACCATTCTGATTCTGGTTCTGTTTCTAATGTTCTGATGTTAATCATTCTGATTCTGGTTCTATTCCTGATGTTCTGATGTTAATCATTCTGATTCTGGTTCTGTTTCTGATGTTCTAACGTTGATCATTCTGGTTTTGTCTTCTGTAATACGACTATAGGCATGCTGTATTCGAATACAGAATGTTAAAATTGCAGATTTTCACTAGTTTCAGCTTCTGTATTCGAATACAAGGGATCTGTATTCGAATACAGATTCGTGTTTTTCCAGAAACTTAGTTTTTAACTTCTCTATTCGAATACAAGGAAGCTATATTCGAATACAGATTCATGTTTTCCCGAAAATCAAGTTTTAAACTCTGCCGTGTGAATTTTAAAGTGTTGGGGAACTTTGAGAAGGATTAAAATGATTTAAAATGGAGTCCTTGATATAGTTTTGAAGAGGAGAGAATGATGTTTTGAAAACCCTTAATGATGTAGTGAAAAATGTTGATTTGTGTAGAGACTCCCTATGTATTTGAATACCAGAGGGCTATATTCGAATACAGAGTATTAATTCTGCACTGTTTTGGCCCCTGTATTCGAATACAGAGAGGCTGTATTCGAATACAGATTCGTATTTCCCAGAAAACTCAGTTTTAAACACTGTTTTGTGAATTTTAAGAGTTTGGGGAACAATGGAAAGACTTGAGATGATTAAGTATGGAATTTGTGAGATAATATGAATTGTTAATGATTACTTGAATGTTTAAGCATTGATGTGTTGATAATAAAATTGGTTGTGTTGAGGTATTTTGAGAAATGGTGGAAATGCATGAAATTCATTGATGTCGCATACTGTTTTTAGTGAAGAGAAAACACTGCATATTCATGCATTGCATAGTCAAGTGGTACCCGCGATGGGCCACAGAGTAATGCACAACCACGTGCTGATCTGTTGAGCGATTGCACGAGTGCTGGGCTGTTGAGCGTCTGCACTAGGTACTGATCTGTGGAGCGATTGTACTTTGGTATATAAGTGCTGGACTGTTGAGCGTCTGCACTGGTACTGGACTGTTGAGCGTCTGTACCATGAAATGCGCAGCCACGTGCTGATCTGTTGAGCGATTGCACGAGTGCTGGACTGTTGAGCATCTGCACTAGGTACTGATCTGTTGAGCGATTGTACCTTTGTATATGTCAAACGTGCTGGTCTGTTGAGCGACTGCACGAGTGCTAGACTGTTGAGCATCTGCACTGGTGCTGATCTGTTGAGCGATTGCACCTTGGTCTTGAGGGCCGTTAAGTCAAACATAATGTGGTGGTCTGTTGACCAACTGCGCCTTGGTGATTCCAAGAAAACTGTATACATAAACATATACATATTGCATTGAGGGATTGACCAGTAGGTCACGATTGGATTATGATGATGAGTGGAAATTGAATGTGTTTGAGTACTGTTCAGAATCTGAATTTCTGATTTAATGATTGTGATTTGCTGAGGTGTTGATTGTACTTATCACATATTTCATAATAATTGGTTGCTCTTTTTGAAAAGGCATATATGTCATTAAATTTCAAATGAGCATTATTATTTTCCTCATCATTGTCATATATTATGCCATGAATATATGTGTTGTTGTGAGATATATGCTATGTGCTGATTTGTTAATTTCGGTCGGTGACCCTTGCTATTATATTGTGGACTTTGGGCTTTGCCCTTAGATGTTACCCAAACCCGTCCTACCGACGGATACACTAACAATGGAAGCGTCGTTAGTTTCCCCTGATCTTTACGTACGGAGTCTACGTGGACAACGCAGAGGGACGGACGGTTGGCTGAAGACGAGACTTATAGAGGATACGGTGGAGACCGTACTACTGTAGCTTAGTGCATGATCAGTCTAGACTTTTGTATAGGGTCTTGAGTTTTGGGAAATGTAATTTTATTTTGGGAATTAATGTATTACTTTTTCTGCTGTATTATTCTGCACTCTGACACTGATTGGGTGATAACCTTTGAAATGAACTGATTTTATTTTAATTCCCTTGATATTAATTTTGGAAAACTCATTTTAATTATTTATTGAAAAAAAAATGCACCCGTGCTGTGTTTTAAACTCGGGGTGTTACAGTAACCTTGTGCCACAAGTCTTCCCTTGTTTCTGACCACTTCACCTTTTTCATTTAGCTTATTTCTGAAGACCCACGTGGTTCCAACAATGTTCTTCTCTGGTCTTGGAACTAGATTCCAAACATCATTCCTCTTAAATTCATTTAACTCTTCTTGGATTGCAATAATCCATCCATCATCTGCCAATGCTTCACTAACAGAGGTAGGCTCAATCGATGAGAGTAAGCCAAACAGACTGATGTCTTTTAGTGATGATCTGGTTCTCAAGAGATCACTTGCACTCTCAATGATTAGCGTTTCAGGATGTGAAGATTTGTACTTCCATCCAAATCTTCCTTCTGACTTATCTTTAGATTCATCCTTCTACTTTTTCAAGTTCTATTGCTTGCATCAGCTTCTGGTTCTGGTAAATTAGCTTCTGGTTCTAGTAAACCTGCATCAGCTTCATCTTGCTTTGACTTTTCAGGTCAAGCTATTTGTCATATAACATAATACAAAACAAATAATTTAAAAATGAACTCAATACAGCCAAACCATTAATTCTGCTTCTGGTGGTTTCTGCTTATTTTTGAAACCACTGAAATGATGTTTCTGCTGAAGTGTTCATATTATATGGATCACTTACTTCCTCTAATAGTTTGAGAACTTGCAAAAATACTTAGCTAGCTTTGATTTTTAAGATCAAGCTTCTTGTTATCACAGTAAACATAAATATCAAACAATTTAAAGATAGATAAAATCTATGTCACAGCTTCAGTTTCATTATGAAAATTCTCTTGTTTCTGATTTTCAGATTCTGAATTTGCATATTTTGTGATTAGAGAGTCTGGTTGAAGGAATTTGAATTCCCTTCCAAGTTTCTAGTCTTGATGAATTCGATTGGAGTCTTTAAAGAAGTCTCCTGATTCTGACACTTTTCTTTCTGCTGATATATCAGATTCCTCTGATAGTTCTGGAACTGATGATAATTATGATTCCACTGGTAGTTCCAGTTTTGTTGATATGTGTGATTCCTTTGCTTATTTTGATTTGGTTGATATGTGTGCTTTCTCTGTCTGTTTTGATATTTCTGGTTCTTCATGTGGTTCTGGTTCTGATAGTTATTTTGTTGACCAGTTCTTCTTCCACCAGAGTCAGTTTGCTTCTGTCTGGCAGATGTTGGAACATAGACCTTTTTCCCTTCATAAGTTGCCAACATCCATTGACCAGGCACCATGACTGGTGGTTCACTTTGGTTGCACAGAACATCTGCTACGTCAACAATTTTATCTTTTGGTACCCAAATCTGGTTGGGTCCAGGTTTGTTAGTCTTGAAAGGTTTCTTGTCTTTCCTTGATTGTATCATGGGACAAGACAATTTTGAGTGACCTTTCTTAGCACAAAAAGCACACAAAACATTAGAGGGAATTTGTTCAGTTACAGTTACAGATTCATCAAATCCTAAGCCTCTTTTACCATTGTTACTAACTCCATAGATCATAGAAGCATATTTGCTTCTTTCCATACCATTAACAATAAAATCTTGTAAAACTTGTTCACGCATATCAGAATTACATACAGTATTTGATGTTAAACAAATATTACTTTTTAGAATTAGGTTTTCAGAATTAAGCTCAGCAATAACAGTTTTAAGAATGGCACTTTCTGTAACAACCAATCTATTTGTTTGAGTTTAGAATTTAATTAATGGGACTGTTAATTTGAAAAAAAAATATATAAATAAAAATAAGTAGTTTAAAATTTGATTAATTAAGGAAGGGGCACTACGGTAATATTTAAATAAGGGAAGGGCAAAAAGGGAATTTCTAATTTTTATTTTTCTCAAAACACTCGCACACCAACATTGATCAGGGATTGTGGATTCTGATGGCACGCATATGAGCATAACCAAACACCCACACCCCTGCACATCTCAAATTGCCAAAATAAGGGAACGCCCCCTCATGCATGTTGAAGATCTTCCAATATCCTTCATCTACTCATCTTAAGCTTCTGTTCACATCTATTTATCTCAAACGATTAAATCCCCTTTTATTTTATAGCAAGTGAGTTCCAATTCTTCTTTTCCCCTTTTATTTTGTTAACGTTGATTTATATGTTTAAGTGAGTCTAAATTTATATATTGACAATCAATTTGAAACATGCATGCAAGCAATCTGTTTAAAAAAAATATAAATAAATAATTTTACAGAAATTCAGAATTTGTGTAAATTTATTTTAATATATTACGTTTATAATTTTGGTGAAGTAGTGATTCGATGCAAGTACATATTAGCCATCATTTGGCAAAATTCTTCCGTTTAACTACGTACCTCATCTAAGATGGGAGTGAAGTAGTTTTGACCAAGTAAGTTTAGCCACATATAATTTATTGAAAATTTAAGCTTATCTATGTGAATTTATTTGTTAATTTAGAACTGTGTATGTTGTTGTGTCTCTAGTTGTGATGTTGTGAATGAATTATATGTTAGGAAAAATTTAATCAATGGCTTATAACTAGATTTAAGGTGAGGATGCTTGTCGAGTACGATTTCTACTCGTTACTGCTACCTCTGATGTGTAAATGAAACTGATATGTTACTTTAATATAAGGGTTTGGGGTACTGAAATTATTTAAATAAATTGTTTTGGGGTTATTACGGATTTGTGGAATTAGAGTATGAGGAAATGGAATTTTTGCATATTGTTTTAAAATTGCATCCAAATGATTTTTCATGACTTTTATGTTGTTATTAATTTCATGACTCCAGTGTTGTTGTTTTTATTTTCTTTCTTGTTATGAGTTTCGTTTGAATTAAGGACGTAGGATCAAATTATTATGGGTTTAGTGTATCGCTAAGTCATTTATGATTGTTGTGGATGAATGATATATTGCATATATGACATAATAAAGACATTTCATACAAAGCATCTCAATTCAACATCATTAAATCAGATCATGCATGGCCTTATTCACGGTGGGACATTCAGGTTATTCCAGGCATGGAATAACAGGTAAAGGAGAACAATCAGGACACTGATTGGGGTTTGGCCAGACCACCTTTACCAATCAAGACTCAATAATCTTGGTGACCCACATCAAGATATTGAGCGACTTTTCCTTATTCCAAAGGAAAGGATTTGAGGTCATGCATATGTTTTTCCAGAATTTAAGAAAAATATAATAATAATATTATTATCATTATAACTAAAACTTTTCTAAAGAAACTCAGACCATTCCCCTTTATTTCAGAGCTCACGAAGATATTTTTATCTCACCCCATTTTTTGTTTTATTTAGTAGCTGGAGAAATTTGAGTTATGAATTTGGCATCAGAAGATCAGTTCCAAACTTAGGGAATTAAAAATTTGATGTTTATTTTATTTTGGATGTAATCAGACAAATCGTAGTTTATTTTCAAGATGTAATATTTTATGAATCTACTGATCAAGTTGTGAACTACATTTATAAATGTAGTTTTCAGTATGTTGGTGATTCTAAATTATTATTCATTATTAGTTACCTCTGTTTTATTAAGGTGTATAGGTCCATTTGTCATATTCTAGACAACTGACAATGGGTCTTACATTTTGGTATCAGAGCCTGGTTAATTCAATAGGACTATGGGTTATGGGTTAGAAACTAGAATAAATTTTCTTTTACTATATATTCTAATTATCATTTCACCTAATATTAAGTCTGATCAACTTAGTATTTTGTGTATGGTTTACAAAATTATGGCTGAAGGATCTAGGAGGTATTTTGCCCCTGAAGACAGTATGACCCCATTTGCCACTGCTGAACCATGGGAAAGGGTTATGGAAGCTATTCAAATGCAAGCCACATCTACCCATAATTTGGTACAACAAATGGCAATTCAAAGAGATGACACTCCAAATGCCAATAGGGTGTTTTATGATTTTCTTAAGTTGCAGCCTCCAACCTTCCAGGGCAGCCACAATCCCTCAGAGGCCCAAGCTTGGTTGGATGAGATTAAGAAGGCATTTGAAGTAGTGCCTTGTATTGAAGAACAGAACGTCGCATTTGCTGCCCATCTACTGAAGGGTGGGGCAGAGTATTGGTGGAGGAGTGCAAAGACTTATCTTCACACTCAAGGAACCCCTATGAATTGGGAACACTTTGAGGTGGCATTTTTGGACAAGTACTATCCAAAAAGTGCTAGAAGACAAAAGGAGTTGGAGTTTGTGCCCTACAACAAGGAGACATGTCTGTTGCAGAGTATGTTGCTAAGTTTGAAGAACTGGCCAGATTTTCCCCACATGCTCAGTATGCACCCACTAAAGAATGGAAGATAAATCAGTTTGAGTGGGGATTAAGGCCTGAAATCAGAGGGAACATAGGCCATATGGAGCTTACTAACTATTCTACTCTTGTACACAAGAGCTACAATGTTGAAGACAATTTAAAGAAGGTACAAGAGGAGAGACATGCTAAGTGGCAACAAAAGAGAGAGTCTGGAAAATTTGGCCAACAATTGAAGGTAAAGACTCCCCAAGGGAAGGGAAAACAAGTATAGACCTCCAGTTCCCCAATAGCAAAAAAGTTTCTTAAGTGTGGCAGAGATCATGGGGGAGAGTGCTTGGTTGGAAAGCAAGTCTGCTACTACTGCAAACAGCCTGGTCATATGGCTCCCTCTTGTCCAGTACGTCAAAAACAAGCAGAGTCTAACCCAAACAAGCCTAACACGGGGAGGGTCTTTGCTCTCATTGCAAAGAAAGGTATGAATCATAATCTAATTACTGGAATTGGATTTATAAATGAAATACCTTAATTGTCATGTTTGACACTGGTGCATCCCATTCTTTCATCTCTTCTGATTTTGTTTTGCAAAATAATATCCCTGTACTTGAAATGCCTTCTCCCTTAGTTGTAAGCACTGCAGCTAAGAATTCAATAGAGACCTCCTTAGTATGTCACTAGTGTCCAATCACCCTGTATGATAGAGTTTTTCTAATAAACTTGGTATGTTTGCCCCTTAAGGGCTTAGACATCATATTAGGAATGGACTGGATGTCCGGCCATTCAATAACTCTGATTTGCAATGGAAGGAAAGTCATAATTCCTCCAGAAATTCCTCAACCAGAGGAAACCAAATTCCCCTCCTTGACCAATAGTTCTCTACTCTTCCAGTGCCTGACCAGTGGGGTTCAAGGTGTACTATTATTTCTATCCTCTAATTCAGGGTCTGAAATGGACTTGTCCAATATTCCTGTAGTTAGTGAGTTCGAGGATGTCTTTCCAGAGGATGTGACATCATTGCCTCCTGAGAGGGAAATAGAGTTCTCAATAGATTTGGTCCCTAGAACAAGGCCAATCTCCATTGCCTCTTACAAGATGTCCCCATTAGAATTAAGTGAGTTGAAAAACCAATTAGAGGACCTAATAACCAGGCAGTTTATTAGACCAAGTGTGTCTCCTTGGGGAGCCCCTGTGCTCTTAGTAAAGAAGAAGGATGGCAGTATGAGGTTATGCATAGACTATAGAAAATTGAATAAAGTGACCATCAAGAATAAGTACCCTCTGCCCAGAATTAATGACCTTTTAGACCAATTAGGGGGAGCTACCTTGTTCTCCAAAATTGACTTGAGGTCAGGGTACCACCAAATTAGAATAAAGTCTGAGGATGTACCAAAAACAGCATTTAGAACTAGGTATGGGCACTATGAATTTTTGGTTATGCCTTTTAGTGTAACCAATGCCCAACTGTGTTCATGGACTACATGAATAGAATTTTTAGGCCATACTTAGATAAGTTTGTGATAGTAGTTATAGATGACATACTAATATACTCTAAGACCCTAAAGGAACATGCAAGTCATCTTCAAATAGTGTTGCAAGTACTTAGGGATAGAAAACTTAATGCCAAACCAAGCAAATGTGAGTTTTGGATGTTTGAAGTAAAGTTTCTAGGCCATGTGATTAGTAAGGAAGGAGTGGCAGTGGATCCCTCAAAAGTAGAGGCAGTGCTGAATTGGGAACATCCTAGGAATGTGACAGAGGTTAGAAGTTTTTTAGGACTGGCGGGGTACTATAGGAGATTCATTAGGAAATTCTCCCAAATTGCCCTGCCTCTAACGAGACTGACTAGGAAGGACCAACCCTTTGTGTGGGATCAAAAATGTGAAAAGAGTTTTCAGACTCTTAAGACCAAGTTAACCACAGCCCTTGTGCTGGCCATACCAGATCCAACCCTAAGATTTGAAGTGTATTGTGATGCATCCCTAAAAGGTTTAGGCTGTGTATTGATGCAAAACAACCAAGTAGTGGCTTACGCTTCAAGACAACTGAAGTCTCACGAGGGGATCTATCCCACTCATGACTTAGAATTGGCTGCTATAGTGTTTGCCTTGAAGATCTGGAGGCATCATCTGTATGGAGCACAATTTGATGTTTTTAGTGATCCAAAGAGTCTAAAGTATCTCTTCGATCAGAGGGAACTTAACATGAGGCAGAGAAGGTGGGTAGAGTTTTTGAAAGATTATGAAATGGAACTGAAATACCACCCATGCAAGGCAAATGTAGTAGCCGATGCATTGAGCAGGAAATCCGTACACATGTTCCATTGAATGATCCAAGAACTTGCATTGCTGGAAAACCTTAGGGACTCGAACCTAAATATGACAATCCTCCAAGGGGGAATTCTTTTAAATAAACTAGAAATAACTAGTGGCCTTAGAGACCAAATTAGGCAATCTCAAGGAATGGATGAGGACTTGCAACTTAGAAAAGACCAAGAAAGATTTACAAGGGCAAGAGATGGAACAATTCTATTTCAGAGCAGAATTGGTGTACCTAAGGATTCAAAATTAAAGAGACTGATACTAGAGGAAGCTCACAAAAGTAACCTAACCGTCCATCCTGGATCTACTAAGATGTACCAAGACCTTAAGAAAAATTATTGGTGGCCAAGAATGAAAGTTGATGTGGCTACTTTTGTGGGTCAATGTCTGACTTGCCAAAAGGTGAAAATAGAACATCAAAGGCCAGCAGGATTGCTACAGCCTCTGGAAATACCTGAATGGAAATGGGACTTAATTTCCATGGATTTTGTTGTAGGTTTGCCACATACCTGCGCTGGGTATGATTCCATTTGGGTGATTGTCGAAAGATTAACTAAGTCAGCCCATTTTTTTCCAGTAAAGACAAACTACAACACCCTCAAACTAGCCAAGATATTCATTAAGGAAATAGTGAGGTTGCATGGGGTGCCTCTTGGTATCATATCAGATAGGGACCCTAAGTTTACTACCTCGATATTTTGGAAGGCCTTTCTAAAGTCTCTAGGAACTAGATTACACCTTAGTACTGCCTACCAACCCCAAACTGATGGTCAAACTGAAAGGACCATTCAGACTCTAGAGGATATGCTAAGAGCCTGCATTTTAGAGGAAGGGGGAAACTGGGATACGCACTTGCCTCTGGTAGAATTTGCCTACAACAACAGTTACCATGCCAGCATTGGCATGGCACCTTATGAGGCTTTGTATGGAAGAAAATGTAGGACACCTTTATGTTGGTTAGAGGTAGGGGATAAGGGGATCTTAGGTCCTGAAGTTATCCAAGAGACCACTGAAAAGATTAAGGTCATTAAGGATAAACTAAGATAGCCCAAAGCAGGCAAAAGAGCTATGCTGATATCAGGAGGAGACCTTTAGAATTTGAGGAGGGGGATCATGTGTTTTTGAGAGTTACCCCTACTATTGGAATTGGAAGAATGCTAAAGGTCAAGAAGCTAAACTCACGTTTTGTTGGACCCTTTCAAATATTGCAGATGATAGGTTCCTCTGCATACAAAATAGCTTTGCCACCCAATTTATCCAATCTACACAATGTTTTTCATGTCTCCCAGTTAAAGAAATATATTCCTAACCCTCATCAAATTTTGAGTCATGAGTCTGTCCAACTCAAGCCAAATCTTACTTATGACCCAATGCCAGTCCAAATTATAGATAGAAGTGTAAAAGTATTGAGAAACAAAGAAATACCCCTAGTGAAGGTTGTTTGGGGAGGATCTTCTGCAGCAGAAGCAACCTGGGAAGCAGAGACAGACATGCAAAAGGAGTATCCTTACCTTTTCCATTAGGTAATTCTCTGAATTTTGGGGGCAAAATTTTTATTAAGTGGTGGAGGATGTAACAACCAATCTGTTTGTTTAAGTTTAGAATTTCATTAATGGGACTATTAATTTGAAAAAAAAAATATATAAATAAAAATAAGTAGTTTAAAATATGATTAATTAAGGAAGGAGCACTAGGGTAATATTTAAATAAGGGAATGGCAAAAAGGGTAATATCTCAAAACACTCCCACACCAACACTGATCGGGGATTCTAGATTCTGAAGGCACGCATATGAGCAGAGCCAAACACCCACACCCCTGCACATCTCAAACTGCCAAAATAAGGGAACGCCCCCTCATGCATGTTGAAGATCTTCCAATATCCTTCATCTACTCATCTTAAGCTTCTGTTCACATCTATTTAACTCAAACGATTATATCCAAACGCAAGTGAATTCAAATTCTTCTTTTCCCCTTTTATTTTGTTAATGTTGATTTATATGTTTAAGTGAGTCTAAATTGATATATTGACAATCAATTTGAAACATGCATGCAAGCAATCTGTTAAAAAAAATATAAATAAATAATTTTACAGAAATTCAGAATTTGTGTAAATTTATTTTAATATATTAGGTTTATAATTTTGGTGAAGTAGTGATTCGATGCAGGTACATATTAGCCATCATTTGGCATAATTCTTCAGTTTAACTACGTACCTCATCTAAGATGGGAGTGAAGTAGTTTTGACCAAGTAAATTTAGCCACATATAATTTATTGAAAATTTAAGCTTAACTATGTGAATTTATTTGTTAATTTAGAACTGTGTATGTTGTTGTGTCTCTAGTTGTGATGTTGTGAATGAATTATATGTTAGGAAAAATTTAATCAATGGCTTATAAATAGATTTAAGGTGAGGATGCTTGTCGAGTACGATTTCTACTCGTTACTGCTACCTCTGATGTGTATATGAAACTGTATTGTTACTTTAGTATAAGGGTTTAGGGTACTGAAATGATTTAAATAAATTGTTTTGGGGTTATTACGGATTTGTAGAATTAGAGTATGAGGAAATGGATTTTTTTCATATTGTTTTAAAATTGCATCCAAATGATTTTTCATGACTTTTATGTTGTTATTAATTTCATGACTCCATTGTTGTTTTTTTATTTATTTTCTTTCTTGTTATGAGTTCCGTTTGAATTAAGGACGTAGGATCAAATTATTATGGGTTTAGTGTATCTCTCAGTTATTTATGATTGTTGTGGATGAATGATATATTGCATATATTATATAGTAAAGACATTTCATACAAAGCATCTGAGTACAACATCATTAAATCAGATCATGCATGGCCTTATTCACGGTGGGACATTCAGGTTATTCTAGGCATGGAATAACAGGTAGAGGAGAACAATCAGGTCACTGATTGGGGTTTGGCCAGACCACCTTTACCAATCAAGACTCAATTATCTTGGTGATCCACATCAAGATATTGAGCAACTTTTCCTTATTCCAAAGGAAAGGATTTGAGGTCATGCATATGTTTTTCCAGAATTTAAGAAAAATATAATAATAATATTATTATCATTATAACTAAAACTTTTCTAAAGAAACTCAGACCATTCCCCTTTATTTCAGAGCTCACTGAGATATTTTTATTTCACCCCGATTTTCTTTTATTTAGCAGCTGGAGGAATTTGAGATATGAATTTGGCATCAGAAGATCAGTTCCAAACTTAGGGAATTAAAAATTTGATGTTTATTTTATTTTAGATGTAATTAGGCAAATCGTAGTTTATTTTCAAGATGTAATATTTTATGAATCTACTGATCAAGTTTTGAACTATATTTATAAATGTAGTTTTCAGTATGTTGGTGATTCGACATTATTATTCATTATTAGTTACCTCTGTTTTATTAAGGTGTATGGGTCCAATTGTCATATTCTAGACAACTGACAATGGGTCTTACATGTTCTGTTTTATGTTCTGCAATTTGATTCTTTAAAACATTAACTTCTTCTATTAGATTTGTAAGTTATTTCTTAAGAATTTTCAATTTTAAAGACAATTTGTAATTGCTTTTTAAAAAGTCATTCAGAGCAGTAATCAAATCAGATTGAGTGAATTCAGAATATACCTCAGTTTCATCATCTTCTGATTCTCTTCCAGAATCAGATTCTGTGTTGGATCCAGAGACAGAGTTGGTGTGAGCCATCACAGCCAAATCTGATTGTTCATCTTCAGAGGATTCATCAGAATCATCCCATGTAGTCATCATACTTTTCTTCTTGGTTCTGGAATCTTTCCTATGGTGCTTCCCTTTCTCCATATTTGGACATTCTGACTTGATATGTCGAGATTCATTACATCCGTAGCAGATGATACCTTTCTTGTCATGTGTATCATCACTTCCTTTGTTGGACTGCTTGGAATATCTCTGAGAAAATTTCTTCCTTCTGTTGTGCCACTTCTTTCTTATCTTTCTGGATAAGAAAACAATCTCTTCTTCCTTTGAGTTCAGACTTTGATCGTCTGAATCACTATCTTCTGATGTTGATGTTGCTTTCAGAGACTTCTTCTGCTTGGATTTCAGGGCTAGAGTTTTGTTCTTTTTCTGGGGTTCATATTCTTCCAACTCAATTTCATGTGATATGAGGGAGCTGATTAATTCTTCCAGGTTTAGAGTATTCAGATCTTTAGCTTCCTGAATAGCAGTGATCTTTGGTCTCCACTTGATTGTCATACTTTTAAGTATTTTCCTTACATGATCAGTAGTAGTGTAACTTTTTTCTAGTACCCTTAATCCTGATACTAGAGTCTGGAATCTTGAAAACATAGTTTCAATGTTTTCATCTTCCTCCATTTTGAACAATTCATATTTCTTGATCAGAATGTTTGCTTTAGCTTCCTGAACTTGCTTACTTCCTTCATAGGTCAGAATCAGACTATCATAAATGCTCTTTGTTGTTTCTTTGTTGGTGCACTTGTCAAATTCTTTGAAGGTGATTGCACTGATCATAAAGGTTCTAGATTTGTGATGCATTTTTTATATCATCTTCTGATGTGTATCAATGTCTTTTCTTGGAATTTCATCATTGTTTTCATCCTTTGGAACAGTATAGCCATCTTCCACCAAGTCCCAAAGTTCAGGATCTTGTGAAATAAAAAAACTTCTCAGCTTGTCCTTCCAGTACTCAAATCGTTATCCATCAAATAGAGGAGGTATGTTGATGTTTCCTCTAACAGCTTCTTCATACATATTGATCCGTGGATCTTTCCTCAAACACGATAAAGTGCTCAGCCTTGAGACTGAGCTTTGATACCAATTGAAGGTGCAACACAAGAAGGGGGGTTGAATTGTGTTTGACAAACTTTAATTCTTTTTGCTCATTAGTTGATTAATGAGCAATTAGAGTAAATAAGCAGCGGATAATAAAAGTTAACACCTTGAATTTATAGTGGTTCTCCTTTAACTAGGCTACGTCCAGTCCCTTCCTTCAGACGACCTTTTCACTAATTCAAACTCCTTTGAATTACAACACCATTGACCCTTCAAGCCAGTCTTCCCAAATAGCCTGACAACCCCAGACTTTTGAGGAACAAAAACACCTTGACTATACCAATCAAGTCTTCTCAAATAGTCTGACAACCACAGACTTTTGAGGAACAACAACACCTTGACTATACCAGTCAAGTCTTCTCAAATAGTCTGACAACCCCAGACTTTTGAGGAACTTCACAACCTTAAACCTACAATCTAAGTCTTTTTCAAACAATCTGACAACGCCAGAGTTTATAAGGAACTTCAACACTATAGGATTTTATACAAGGGATCGAAATTAAAACTGAGTTACTACTTCCGGAAAGTTGATACTCACGATAAGCTTAACTTAAACTTGAGTGTTTGCTTCTGAAAAATTTATGATGACAATCAGCCTCACACTCTAAGAAAATAACACTTAGAAAATATTTATCTTTTAAGCAAGTGTTTCTCTCCTTTGAACTCTTTGAATACTTAGGAATTTTTGCTTGAGTTCTTCTATTTTTCGATACATTATTCTTCAACATTAAGTCTTTATTTATAGTTGAAATTAGAGCTTCCTTTTGATCTGTTGCTTTACTTCTGGAGTGTATTTCGATTGATTTTGTTTTGAGAATATTATGGAGTATTTTCCTCAGATTCTATTTTTGGAGTCTTTTGCTCCGATTTTGTTTTGAGCATTTTGCTCAGATTCTGTTTTGAGCATACTTTCAGCTTCTAATGATGTAGCTTATGATTTTTGCCTCTGATGAGATCCTCTGGAATTATCCTCCGACGAGATCCTCTAATTGTATCCTCTAATGGGAACTGCTGATTATATCCTCTGATGGGATCTTCTTATGATATTCTCTGATAGGTTCCTCTGATGATGTCCTCCAGTGATATCCTCTAGTAATATCCTCTGATGATATTCTCTGGTGACCATTGTCTGGTGATCATCCTCTAGTGACTTCCTCTGGTGACTATCCTCTGGTGACTTCATCCTACTTCTGATTTGTATCTTCTAGTGACGTCATCTTCATCTTCTGGTGGCATTTTTTCATTCTTCTTCTAAGTCAAATATGTTATTTTCATAAAATACTTTTGTTAACATCAAAACTTTAAGTGAAAGAACCAACTTGGTTTGAACAGAGGCAACTGTAGAAGATGGTGGTGGCGGTGGTCGGTTAATTTTAAACTAAAACAAGAATTATAAAAACTATTTTTTGTTTACTTTTAAGGAAAAAATATTTTGATATTAAGTAATAAACCAACTCAACTCCATTTTACTCGAACATATTTTGATTTTGAAATTGACTTTCTTAACCAAAAACCAGAAAATCACAAACACCCCAAATAGACCCTTGAGTATAGTTGGTTATTGGTACCCAATATTAAATGGCATGTACATTATAAGACATATGTCCTGCACTATTTCACCTCATTTATCTAATTCTCTTATATAATTACTACCCATATCAAATATGCTTAATTTCCGTTTTGGTCCCTCTATTTCTACCAATTCACAAAATTCGCACGAAAATTTTAAAAGTCGACAGTTTTAGTCATTTTCTCCGATTTTTGAACTAAAAAATGACGATTTGACGTATTTTAAATAACGTGAGATACAATTTGATGATATAGAGCCATCTAGATGCATTAATTATGCATATGTCATTAATTAAATTACAAATATGAAAATTTTCTAAAATTGAAAGTTAAGTTTTTACGGTGTTAATCATTTTACATCATTAGCATATGACACGTTATTTGAGGCATGTCATATCGTCATTGTTTAGTTAAAAAATCAGAGGGAGAGACAAAAACTTTTGACTTTTAAAATAGATGGACCAATTTCGTAAATCAATAAAAATAGAAGGACTAAAACTGCAGTTAAATCTATCAAATACATTTTTACACACTACGCTAAAATTAGGCTTTAATGGCGCTTTTTTTATGCATTTGACAACGCTTTAAAGCGCTATAGTATGTAGTGCTGTTAAAATATACTACAATGCATTTTAAAATATAAATAGCACTGTCGTAGGTTATATATAATAGTGCTTTTTTTTAAAAGCGTTGTCACTGGTAGGAATTTATAGAGCCTTTATAGCGCTTTTTTAGATAAAAGTGTTGTTATAGCTGTCATTTGATAGCGCTTTTCTAAGAAAAGTGATGTCGTAGGTGGTATCCTAAAGCGCTTTTTTTTTTCTTCTAAAAAACGTTGTCGTAGGTATTTAATAGCGTTTTTTTTCTTCTAAAAAGCGCTGTCGTAGGTGTTATTTTAAAGATAAAAGCGTTGTCATATGTTAGCAACGTGACAACAATATTCAATTAAAAAAGCGCTGTGATATATTGATGTTATTTTTCCAAATACCAATTTTGTTTAAACACTCATATATATAGATGTTATTTTCCTAGAAATCATCCTTGTTCATTCAAACTCTAAAAAAATAAATTAAACACATGCACGCGCACACACACATACACATATATATATTTAATCTGTCGCAACTTCCATAAGAGAGCATAAATGTGATGTGAAAATTCTACTATACATTTATGATTAAACTCCATCATTATCTAACTATAAACCCAAAATATATGTCATCAACATCAAGACTCGCTCAATTTTCAGCAACATCATTTTTTCCAAGATCATCAACACATTAGCAATTTCTTACTTTAACTTCATTGTAATGAAAAATAAAACAAATTAATTAGAATAGTTCTCAGTTCAGACAAAAATATACAATAATAGTTTACAATCTGAAACTCATCTAATAACAAATTATATAATTCTCTATTCGAGTACATACTAACACCATTCTTCCTTGATTTCAGTTAGATCACTTTAAGAGTAACTTGACTTGGAGTTGTCAAAGTACTATGTGTGATATAATATTTGAACATAAATAAATAAGTTAGAATTAAATATATAGGTGGTTTATAGATGATAATCAAAATCTAATGAAAATAATGTACCATTTTTGGACTTATACTCTGATTCGTAGCAACAATCTTCTTCGTGAATTGCAAAATATAGTACCCGCAATCTATGTTGTTATCTTGGCGAAGACACTATAATATAAAACATGTACGTCATGCATTGATTGTAAATGAAATTTTAAATGTATGTAATTAAGTTCTATAGTAAAAGTTTAAAAAGTATATAAGTAAAACATTTATTATTTCAAACCTTTATTGGAACCCATGTGATGTTGCTTGACTTATGCTTCGACACTGTAGCACCCTTTTGAGCGCGGAAAACTTGTAAAGCACTAACAAATACATATGATTATTTGGCAATGATCAAACACATTATATATATATATATATATATAAGAAATAAATGAATATTACTTACATATCTAAAACATTCTTTATTTTTGAGCGATTGTTATAATGTCCGTGTAGTGGATCCAAATAATATATAATTTTTGAGGTGGCATTGACGATAAACAACTCGATGTTGCCTACAACAACAAAACATTTGGTTGAGAAATTTGTTTACAATTGATAAGGTATCATAAATAAGATATAGAGAAAGAATATCTAATTACCCGGAATTATATGGCGCAATAAACAACTTATCCTTTTCATTATTTTCTGCAAGTAGATCAACAACATATTTTTTACTCTAATTGGATCAAGTTGAAACATGGATAGCTTATGGGGAGATACGAACGAAAATTTGTCTGTCAATTGGCACATACACCACCAATTTTTCATACAAATACCTTCAATGATAATATAAAATTAGATTAGTTACGGATAAATGTGGCAGTGATGCAAGTAAAAGAAATTTTTATCTCAAATAAAGTATTTTACATTACCTAATGTATATGTTGATGACAGTAGCACCCAACTCATCATGTTTGAGAAGTTCATATATGTGCTTTTTATTAAGTAATTCTTCATTATAAAATTCAAAAATATCTTTCTCCATTTTTATGACACGTGTATCTATGTTCTCCATATACGTTTTTGTTGTCATTCAAGACACGTGCCAAATAGAGAAATGCTTGGATGACTAATTTTAGGAGAATCTTGTTGAATAGTTGATTTTCCACATACCAGTTTTTGCAGTACGAAGGATTTACTTTTAGGCTCACTTTTCTTAACCTTTTCTATAGATTTTGCTCAACTCAGTTTTTGAAAAAGTGTAGTTCAATTTGTTAGAATTGTTAGGAATATAAAACAATGTGAAACTAGATATATTAGTGATTGAATAAATATTTACTGACTATATATGCATATATAATTCTGGAGGAACTCCAAATCCCTTATTAGAAGGATACGAATCATGGTATTTTCATATTGCTTTACAAAACTAACTAACTAAATAACTAATTCTACTAATAAAAGCAAACCAATTCAAGAAAATAAGTAATATTACAAGAACCAAATAGTCAACCCTAATGATGAGGAAATATGTTATAACAAAATTATTCATTTGCATTCACTTGTTAAATAACTAATTTACCACAAACCTGAATTTGCAATGCGGTGGATTTATTTTTTGGCTCAACTTTCTTAACCTTTTCTGTAGCTTTTGCTTGAATCTGAAAAAATGAGGTTGATCAGTTTGTTAGTTATTATATTAAATATAGTAAGATAATCATTTCGTATCCAGTTGGTGTATATGTCAAACCTTTTTTGGTGAAGTGATTGACTCGTTGTGAGGTTGAACCTTCTTATTATTCCCTTTAGAATTTGTACGAATCTAAATAAATGTGAAACTAAAGAAATTAGTTATCGAATAAATAATTACTGATAAAATATATATGTACAAAATATATGATTGCTAGTAATGTTTTCAACATACCATATCTATGCAAACAAGATTTTTGGGCCATGCCACATAACTACCTATTGCTTCTCCCAAAAACATCATATCTTCATCATTGTCAAGTATAGGCAATGGTGCAAGTGGTTCCAAAGTAATCACAGGTGAAACTTTAACGTAGTCGATATGGATTGGATTATGGTGTAATATTTATCCCAAAGTATTGTATAGTGTTCCTTTTCCAACCATGCGATAAATAGGGGAAGATAAATAGAGCACACAAAATGATGAAGGTGCAAACAAAAAAAGGGGGGGTTGAATGTTGATGGGAATTATTTGATAAATAAATAATCAGACTTAGTAGCGGATAATAACAACATAAGAACACAGCGGTTTATCTTGGTTCACCATTAACTCGGCTACATCCAATCTCTTCACTCCGAAGGCTTTAATCCACTAATTCAAAACACTTTGAATTACAACACCTAACCCTTCAAGTCAGTCCTCCCAAACAGTCTGACAACCCCAGACTTTTGAGGAACGATAACAAGACCTTGACCCTAAAAGTCAAGTCTTCTCCTACCAATCTGACAACCCCAGATTGAAGAAGGAATGTACACCTCTAACGGGTTTGATTACAAGGGTTTGGAACTCTGCAAAGTTGCTTATGGAAAGTTGATTGTTGCAATGACTTTCTTTAGTAGTTGCTTCTGGATAACACTTAGAAAATATTGCTTTTTCACTCAAGTGATTCTCTCTTTTGAACTCTCAGATTATGTTGAATATAAAGCTTGAGTTCTTGTATTTTCGATGCCTAATGTTGCTGCCTGAAGCCTCTTTTTATAGCTGCAATTAGGGCTTTGTCCAAGTTTAAATTCGAGATAAATCATGCTCAGATTTCCTTTGAAAATTCTGTTGGCCAATCATGTTTCTCTTAATTTCAATGTGTATCTTTTAGCTTCAGATTTCATTTGAAAATTCTGTTGACCAATCCTGTTTCTCTTAATTTTAGACCGTATCGTTTAAATTCTTGACTGTATGATCTGCTGATTTGGACCAAGCTTGGACCATGTGATCTGATCTGTACCATTATGTCTCATGATCTGGACTATATGATATTTTGATCTGGACCATTGATATTTTGAACTGGACCAAGTCTGGACCAAGTCTTCTGTCTTGGACCATGCTATCTTCTGGTTTGGACAAGGTCTTCTGTTCTGGACTATGCTATCTTCTGGTCTGAACCAAGTCTTCTGTTCGAGACCATGCTATCTTCTGGTCTGGACCAAGTCTGAACCAAGTTTGACTTATGTTTCCTTTTGGTATGGACCAAGTTTCCTTTTGGACAATGTTTCTTTCTAGTCTGGACCAAGTCTCCTTTTGGACATGCGTCCTTCTGGTTTGGACCAAGTCTCCTTTCTGGACTCTGCTTCCTTCTTATCTGGGCCAAGAGTAATATCCTCTGATGATGTCATTGTTTCTTCCCTTTGATGATATCCTCTGATGTTTGCCTTTGATAACATCCTCTGTTCTTGCTTCTGATGGGATCCTCTTGTGATATCGTCTGGAGGTATCTTTTGGAGGTATCCTCTGGTGATATCTTCTGGCCGTATCTTCTGGTGGCATTTTTATCTTATGGTGACGTCATCCTCTTATGACATCTTCTGGTTTTTATTTGTATCTTATGGAGGTACCGTCTGGTTGTATCTTCTGGAGGTATCTTCTGCTGACGTCATCCTCTGGTGTATCTTTGGTGACGTCATCCTTTGATTTTTCACATCCTCTGATTTTTTATATCCTCTGATCTTTTATACTTCTTCTAAGTCAAAATATGATTTTCATAAAATACTTTTGTTAACATCAAAACTTTAATTGAAAGAACAAACTTGGTTCCAACAATCTCCCCTTTTTTGATGATGACAAAACTTTGTATTTTTTATAACACTTTTTCTTTCTTTTGACTTTGACTCCCCCTAAGACTAAGCTCCAATTTTGTTTTTCTCCCCATATGTCTAATGCCCCAGATACTATCTTTATCAAAAACATCTTCTCCCCCTTTGTCATCAGACAAAAAGGATTGAAGGAAACTTTTTTTTTCACCTTTTTTTTAAATAAAAGTACACAAAAATAAGAATTACATATAACAAAAAAATTCACTAAGCTATTTGGTTAGGGATGAAGGTAAGGTTAAGGTTTTTCTTGATGAAGTTAAACCTATCTTCAGGTAGTGGTTTAGTGAATATGTCAGCCCATTGATGGTCAGTGTCTACAAACTGGATGTTGAGTGTTCCTTTTTGAACATAATCTCTGATGAAGTGATGTTTGATCTCTATGTGTTTGGCTCTAGAATGTAGGATATGGTTTTTGGTTAGGTTGATGGCTGAAGTGTTGTCACAGTATAAAGGGATGTTGGTCTCCATGATTTTGTAGTCTTCCAGCTGATGTTTCATCTAAATGATTTAAGAGCTGCATCCGACTGTTGAAATGTATTCAGCTTCTGTTGTTGACATGGAAATGGTGTTTTGTCTCTTGCTTGACCAGGATATTAGACTGTCTCCCAAGAATGTGCAGTTTCCACTTGTACTCTTTCTTTCGAGTTTATCTCAGCATAATTAGAGTCACATTATCCACTAAGTTGGTATGTAGGAGTTTTCTTGTAGAACAAGGTGAGGTTGGTAGTGGCTTTTAGGTATCAAAGGATTCTCTTAACATCGGTTAAATGGGATTCCCTAGGGTCAGACTGAAATCTAGCACATACGCATACACTAAACATAATTTCAGGTCTAGAAGCAGTGAGATAGAGTAGATATCCTATCATACCTCTGTAGGATTTTTTATCAACCTTTTTGCCTGAGTCATCCTTTTCAAGTGAGCAGGTAGAGTGCAATGGGGTAGCCATAGGTTTGTAGTCACTCATCTTAAACTTCTTGAGAAGCTCTTTTGTATATTTTGTTTGATGAATGTGTATACCTTTTTGACTTTGCTAAATTTTTATCCCTAGGAAGAACTTAAGTTCTCCCATCATGCTCATTTGAAATTCCTGTTGCAGAGAGTGCCATTAGTAGATCCAAAGATAATATCATCAATGTAAACTTGAATAATCAGAATATCATCTTTTATTGATTTTCTAAAAAGAGTATTGTCTACTTGTCCTCTTTCAAAGTCATTTTTAAGTAAGAAGTTACTAAGTCTATCATACCATGCCGTAGGTGCTTGTTTTAAACCATACAAAGATTTTTAAGTTTAAAAACAGTGTTTGGAAATTCAGAACTTTCAAAACCTGAGGGTTGTTTAACATAGACTTCTTCAGTTATATAACCATTTAAAAATGCACTTTTAACATCCATTTGAAATAATGAAATGTTATTATTAGCAGCAAAGAAAAGTAGGATACGAATAGCTTCTAACCTGGCCACTGGAGCAAAAGTGTTAGTGTAGTCAATACCTTCTTGCTGACTGTATCCTTGTGCAACACATTGTGCCTTTTTTCTAACAACTTCTCCTTTTTCATTCAGCTTGTTTTTGAAAACCCACTTGGTTCTAATAATGTTCTTTTCCTAGTCTTGAAACTAGATCCAAAATTTATCCTCTAAAGATTTGTCGTATTCTTCTTGTAGCTTCTGCTTTTTCAAGTTCTTTTGCTTGCATAAACTTCTGGTTCTAGTAGATTTGTATCAGCTTCTGGTTCTAGAAAATTAGCTTCTGGTTCTAGTAAATCTGCATCAATTTCTGGTTCAAGTAAACTTGCATCAGCTTCTGGTTCTAGTAAATCAGCTTCTGATTCTGGTAGATCTGCATCAGCTTCTGGTTCTAGTAAACCTGCATCAGCTTTCTCTGGTTCTGGTAAACCTGTATTGGTTTTCTCTGGTTCTAGTAAACCAGCTTCGGTTTCCTCTAGTTCTGGTAAACTAGCATCAGTTTTCTCTAGTTCTGGTTAACCTGCATCAGCTTCATCTTGCTTTGACTTTTCAGGTCAAGCTATTTGTCATATAATATAATACAAATCAAATAATTTAAAAATGAACTCAATACAACCAAACCATTAATTCTGCTTCTGGTGGATTCTGCTTGTTTTTGAAACCACTGAAATATTGTTTCCGTTGAAGTGTTCACATCACGTGGATCACTTGGTTCCTTTGACAGTTTGAAAACCTGCAGAATACTTATCTAGCTTGATTTTTAAGATCAAGCTTCTTATTATCACAGTAAACATAAATATCAAACAATAATAGTATTTACAGCAAGTTGTAACCTCTATGTCAACATTTTCAGTTTTACTATGAAAATCCTCTTGTTTCTGTTT
Organism: Cicer cuneatum; assembly: GCA_037974295.1. NCBI lineage: Eukaryota > Viridiplantae > Streptophyta > Magnoliopsida > Fabales > Fabaceae > Cicer > Cicer cuneatum. Next base: position 48,133,378 of record JBBPBO010001984.1, on the reverse strand, counting down.
TTCATATTCTGAATCTGTATGTTTTGTGATTAGATGGTTTGAATGAAGGACTTTGAATTTCCTTCCTTGTTTATAGTCTTGATGAATTTTATTGGAGTGTTTGAAGAACTCTCCTGATTCTGATTCTTCTTTTTCTGCTAATATATCAGGTTCCTTTGATAATTCTGGAACTGATGATAATTCTGTTTCTTTTGATAGTTCCAATTTTGTTGATATGTGTGATTCCTCTGCCTATTTTGATTTGGTTGATATGTGTGCTTTCTTTGATATTTTTTATTCTTCATATAGTTCTGGTTCTGATAGTTATTTTGTTGACCAGTTCTTCTTCCACCAGAGTCAGTTTGCTTCTGTTTGGCAGATGTTGGAACATAGACCTTTTTCCCTTCATATGTTGCCAGCATCTATTGACCAGGCACCATGACTGGTGTTTCGCTTTGGTTGCTCAGAACATCTGCAACATAAACAATTTTATCTTTTGGTACCCAAATCTGGTTGGGTCCAGGTTTGTTAGTCATGAAAGGTTTCTTGTATTTCCTTGATTATATCATGGGACAAGACAATTTTGAGTGACCTTTCTTAGCACAAACAACACACAAAACATAAAAGGGAATATGTTTAGTTGCAATTACAGATTCATCAAATCCTAAGCCTCTTTTACCATGGTTACTAACCCCATAGATCATAGAAGCATATTTGCTTCTTTCCATACCTTTAGCAATAAAATCTTGTAACACTTGTTCATGCATATCAGAATTACATACAATATTTGATGTTGAACAAAGATTACTTTTTAGAGTTAGATTTTCAGATTTAAGCGCAGCAATTTCAGTTTTAAGATCTGTATTTTCTGTTTTACTTTCTGCATTTTGATTCTTTAAAACATCAATTTCTTTGGTTAGAATTTTATTTTCTTTCCTAAGTGTTTTCAGTTTTAATGTCAGTTTGTTATTGATATTTAAAATATCATTCACTGCAGTAATTAAATTAGATCGGGTAAGTTTAGAAAATACCTTTTTTTCATCTTCTGATGATTCACTTCCAGAATCAGATTACGTATCGGATCCAGAGGCAGAGCTTGTGTGAGCCATCAGAGCCAGTTCTATTTCTATTTCACTTCCAGAGTTGGATCCAGAGGCAGAATGAGTGCAAACTGTCTGAGCCAATTCAGCTTCTTCTAATTCACTTCCATAGTTAGAACTAGAGGCAAAATGAGTACGAACTGTCTGAGCCAATTCTGCTTCTTCTGATTTTCTTCCAGAGTTGGATCTAGAGGCAGAATGAGTGCAAACTGTCTGAGCCAATTCTGCTTCTTCTGATTCACTTCTAGAGTTAGATTTTATGTTGGATCCAAAGGCAGAATTGATGTGAGCCATCATGGCTAATTCTGCATCTTCATCTTCAGAAGATTCATCAGAATCATCCCATGTTGCCATCAGAGTCTTCTTCTTGGGTCTGGAGTATTTCTTCTGATTTTTCCCTTTCTCCAGATTTTTACATTCTGACTTGATGTGCCTAGGTTCATTGCATCCATAGCAGATGATACTCTTCTTGTCTTGTTCATCCTTTCCTCTGTTTGAATGCTTGGAATACCTCTGGGGAAACTTCTTCCTTCGGTTTTTCCATATCTTCAGAACGTTTTTGGTTATGAAGGCAATGTCTTTTTCTTCTGGTTTCTGATTCTGCTTTTACTTCTGTTTCTGCTTTTAGAACTTTCTTCTGTTTGGATTTTAAGGCTAGGGTTTTGTTCTTCTTCTTGGGCTCATATTCTTCCAGCTCTATTTCATGTGACTTGAGGGAGCTGATTAATTCTTACAGCTTCAAAGTGTTCAAGTCCTTTGCTTCCTAAATGGTAGTGACCTTTGGTCTCCACTTGGTTGGCAGACTTCTAATAATTTTCTTCATGCGGTATAGCTCTTCTTGAGTACTCTTAATCCCAAAACTAGAGTCTGAAATCTGGAAAACATTACTTCAATGTCTTCATCTTCTTCAATCTTGAAAAACTCGTACTTCTTGACTAGAATGTTGGCCTTTGCTTCTTGAACTTGCTTACTGCCTTCGTAAGTTAGAGTTAGACTATCATTGATGCTCTTTGCGGTTTCTTTGTTAGTGCACTTGTCGAACTCCTTAAATGTGATTGCATTGATGATAAACGTTCAGGATTTGTGATGCATCTTGAACATCTTCTTCTGGTCAGCATCCATCTCTTTTATGGGAATTTCAACACCATTAGCATCTTCAGGAGTAGTATAGCTATCTTCCACCAAGTCCCAAAGTTTAGGATCTTGTGAGATAAAGAAACTCCTCAGCTTGTCCTTCCATTACTTGAACCGTTCCCCATCAAACAGAGGTGGTCTGTTGATGTTTCCTCCAACAGCTTCTTCACTGAATCTAGACATGTTGAAGCCTTGGATCATTCCTCAAACACTATAAAGTGCTCAGCCTTGAGACCGAGCTCTGATGCCAATTGAAGGTGCAAACACGAGAAGGTGGGGTTGAATTGTGTTTTTCAAACTTGAATTCTTTTGCTGTTTTGTTGAATGTTGATGGAAATTATTTGATAAATAAATAATCAGACTTAGTAGCGGATAATAACAACATAAGAACACAACGATATATCCTCGTTCACCATTAAATTTGCTACATCCAGTCCCTTCACTTCGAACGCTTTAATCCACTAATTCAAAACACTTTGAATTACAACACCTGGCCCTCCAAGTCAGTCTTCCCAAACAGTCTGACAACCCCAGACTCTTGAGGAACGATAACAAGACCTTGACCCTACAAGTCAAGTCTTCTGCTACCAATCTAACAACCCTAGATTGAAGAAGGAATCTACACCTCTAACTGGATTGATTACAATGGTTTGGAACTCTGCAAAGTTGCTTCTGGAAAGCTGATTGTTGCAATGACTTTCTTGAGTAGTTTCTTTTGGAATGCTGATTATAACAATGACTTTCACTCTCAAAAATAGTTAGAAAATATTGCTTTTGCACTCAAGTGATTCTCTCTTTTGAACTCTCGGATTATGTTGAATATGAAGCTTGAGTTCTTGTATTTTCGATGTCTAATGCTGCTGCCTGAAGCCTCATTTTATAGCTGCAATTAGGGCTTTGTTTTTGCTTAAATTCGAGATAAATCCTGCTCAGATTTCCTTTGAAAATTTTGTTGGCCAATCATGTTTCTCTTTATTTCAAAGCGTATCTTTAGCTTCAAATTTCATTTGAAAATTTTGTTGACCAATCTTGTCTCTCTTAATTTTAGACCGTATCTTTTAGCTTCAGATTTCATTCGAATTTCCTTCAAGTCTTCAGTGACTTTTGAATCAAATCTCCTTAATACTTTGATCAAATTTCTATCAAAATTCAATCAAGTCTTCTTCGAATTTTAATCAAGTCTTCACTGATCTGCATTATGATTTCAATTCTGGACCGTATGATCTACTGATCTGGACCATGTCTGGACCACGTGATTTGATCTGTACCATTCTGTCTCATGATCTGGACTGTGTGATCTTCTTATCTGGACGATTGATCTTCTGATCTGGACCAAGTTTGGACCAAGTCTTCTGTTCTGGACCATGCTATCTTCTGGTCTGGACCAAGTCTTTTGTTCTGGAGCATGCTATCTTCTGCTCTGGACTAAGTCTTCTGTTCTGGACCATGCTATCTTCTAGTCTGGACCAAGTTTGAACCAAGTCTGAACTAAGTCTGACTTATGTTTCCCTCTGGTAAGGACCAAGTTTCCTTCTTGACAATGTTTCCTTCTGGTCTGGACCAAGTCTCCTTCTAGACATGCTTCTTTCTGGTCTGGAGCAAGTCTCCTCTGGACTCTTCTTCCTTCTGATTTGGGCCAAGAGTAATATCCTCTCATGATGTCATTGTTTCTTCCCTCTGATGATATCCTCTAATTTATGATATCCTCTGATGTTTGCCTTTGATGACATGCTCTGATTCTTGCTTCTTATGGGATCCTCTGGTGATATCCTCTTGTATCCTCTAGAGATATCTTCTGGTATCCTCTGGAGGTATCCTCTGGAGGCATCCTTTGATGACATCCTTTGGTATCCTCTGGTGATATCTTCTGGCCGTATCTTCTGGTGGCATTTGTATCTTCTGGTGATGTCATCCTCTGATGACATCTTCTGCTTCTGATTTGTATCTTCTGGAGGTATCTTCTACTGATGTCATCCTTTGGTGTATCCTCTAGTGACGTCATCCTCTGATTTTTCACATCCTCTGATTTTTCATACTTCTTCTAAGTCAAAATATGATTTTCATAAAATACTTTTGTTAAAATCAAAACTTTAATTGAAAGAACCAACTTGGTTCCAATAGATAAGACAACCTAAATCAATGGTTCATACATAAATCATGTACTTAGTATGTGAAACAATTAGATTGAATGAATTTCTTGTTTCATTAAGTAATTACCTCTAGAAGACTTTTACGAGCAATGTTGCAACTACCATTTTCACTAGGAAAGTCTATATCATGTTGACACTCCGGAAGATGTTTTTCCTTATCCTTTTTGACTAAATATGCAACTTGCTTTGTTAGAGTTTTTAGCACATCTAGTACTTGCTCATTAGATGGATTAGTGTGCTTATCATGTGAAAAATAGCTTTTTGAAGTTACGCCAAATCCCTTGACCTCACATGGCCAGAATACTCAGAAACATTAAATACCTTACCATGTATGTCCCTGCAACTAAGTTGTTGAATCTCCTCTTGAGATGAACATTGTTCTAGATTCTCCTAACATACATGTAGTATTAAAAAGATAAGTTTATTATCATTTTTAAAAGACTATATTACAAAAATTAAAGTGATAATATACTTACACATTGTTCTATCAGATGTTGAACATTTTCATTATCAACTAGTCCATCCTTATTCAAACGAGCCTTTTTCCTCAAAATATGATGACCTAATGGTTGATCTGATTTCGTCTCTTGAAGCTATTCGTTAAGACATATAATCATATTAGTTAGAAACTATAGTTACAATCTACCACATTGTATAAATTTATATTTACTTATAATTTTTTGCTCTAAATGTGCATACCCCATACACGACTTTTTGTATGGATGTAAGGGATTTAATGTACTCTCTTGATTTGTAGTACTTATACTCTATATAAAAAAATAGCGGTCTTGTAAAAAACAATGCTAAGAATATGAATAAAACACACATACTAATAAATTAATACTACCACAAAAGCGGGGTCTACATGTTTAGCTACAAAAGCGCTCAACTTTCCAGGTGATATATAGTGTTTATATATTTTTGGAGCTTCGTCATTCAAATTTCCATTAGCATCTCTTAAGTAGTACTTTGTCAAGTGAGATCTAAATCCTCTATGTAATTTGGCGGCACCTCTAAGTACATAATTTTTTCGCACACCATCCACGTTAAAACCCGACTACAAACCAAATAAAGAAAGAGTTTGATTAAAAGTATTTCAATGGAAAAAATGCTAATTAAAAAATAAGTGGAGTAAAAAAGTTACTTGTATATCATTTCAAATGATATATTTAACATCCATCAAAGCTTTATCTCTCCAATCATCAATTGTGATTGGGATATTTTGACGAACAATTGAACCAATTGCACTATCATGGAACTGTTGGGCTCAATTGGCTAGCCATTTTGATTCTATCCTACCTAATAAACTCATAGAGTAAGTGCATGCTTTCAGAAAAGATACAAAATGAATTCTATACAAAGTATAGTATACCTCAAATTTTATTCCACTACTTCTTGCTTTGATGACCTTATGCATAATAGTTACCCCACGCTTAACTTCATTTTCATAACTATGAGTAGTGACTTTTCCTCATTTTGATGAGCGCAATCATCATCTGAATCCATTTATCTACACATTTTACACATTAGAATTATAAAAGTTGTACAAGCAGATACATAAATTAATAGACATCAATAGGGGCTCATATAAGAATTAACAAGGTAGTGAAATATACAAGGTAGTAGAATTAGGAGTGAACAATACATGGTAGCAATGTAACAATACAAGTTAACATGAATTAAGGTAGCAGTGAACTTAGTAGAGTTAATTAAGGAAACATGAATTAAAAGACAGGGTAGCAGAATTGGCATCAAGTGATTGAAAGATAACTATAAGCATAACAGGTAGTAGAATCAGCAGAAATACAAGGTAGTTATCAAGTGATACAAGCAGTAGTAGAATTAAAGGATAATAATATAGTTGAATCAATAGAAAAACAATCAAGCATAACCAAAACAAAACCTTAATACAAGTAGAATAGCAATCAACAACAATATAAACATAATCAGCAAAAATCATTCAAACATAATCATACAATTAAACATACATATCCTCCATTATAAAAATAGAAAATATTTCAAAAGTATGGTATGGATTATGAAGAAACTTTTGCTGATATAGGCAAGATGACCACCATACGTATTCTTGTTGTAGTTGCATCTATTCATTAGTGGTATATTTCTCAAATTGATGCAAAAAATGTCTTTTTAAATGGCGAGCTTCATGAAGAAGTCTTGATGGTCCCTCCACAAGGTGTTTCTCATAATTAGGGGGAAATGTGTAACTTAAAAAAAGGCTCTCTATGGTCTTAAACAGACTCCTCGAGCTTGGTTTCAAAATTTTTCTACTATTATCACATCTCTTGGTTTCTGCTCTAGTGAACATGATTTTGCATTGTTTATCAGATCCACCGCTTATGGTTGTATTATACTTTCCTTGTATGGTGATGATATGATTATTACAGGTGATGATGTTAGTGGAATTAATGAGTTGAAATTACAATTCGCTAAGCAATTTTAGATGAAGGACTTAGACACTATTTGGTATTTCTTGGGGATTATCACATCTCTTGGAGACTCTCTTATTATTTGGAAGAGTAAGAAATAGGACATTGTCTCTTGCTCTTCTACATAAGTTGAATATCATGCTATGATATCCACTACTGTTGAAATAATTTTGTTGTGTTGGCTTTTTTTTCTTTCTGATATGGGTATTTCTCTTTCTGAGCCAATTCTGATGCGATAAAGAGTGCTATTCAAATTGCTCATAACTCGCTCTTTCATGAAAGCATCAAGCACATTGAGATTGATTGTCATCTCATTCGTCATTATCTTCAGCATGGAACCATTGCCTGCCGTTTGTCTCATCCTCTTTACAGAATGTTAATTTGTTCATAAAGATGCATTCCATTAAACATTTTCGTTTTTTGGTTGAGAAACTCTTGATGTTCCATGTTAATGCATCGTGAGTTTGAGGGGAGATGTTAGCCAATATGGTTATTATGTATTAGTAGTAAGGGTACTTTAGACTTTTCTATTCTCTATTATATACCTATTGTAACACTAGCAAACATAAGCTTTGTTCATTTTTTTAATGAACTCCTAACCAAGAGTTCTTTCTCTTCTTCCTCCTCTATATTTTATGTTAGATTATTATTGTTAACAAATATTACTACACTTTATTGTATTATTAAAAATTATTGTTTAAATTTGAAAACAAATGGAGCATGCATGTCCCTACTAACATTTATTTGACGGTGTACATAGTGGCGTATCTTCTCAGGAGCAAGTAGGGGCTACGACATCCCCTATATTTTTAATTTTTTTATAAATAGTAATGATAGATTATTAATAATAGTGATAAGTTACTAAAATATTCCCCCAACATTTAGGCTTTTGAGAAAAACTGAAATCGCCTCTCTCCTCTTCGCCTCTCTCCATCTCTTCTCTTAGTTCTCTGCTCAGATTGCTCTCCCTCTCTTCTCTTGGACTTTGCCTCTCAGTCGCAGCGGATAGCCGCCATAGTTACTACTTGGTCTTGATCATCAGACTATCTCAATCTGCTTCTTATATTTTTCAGAGTCTTACTCTTTTCCTCTTCTATTTAAGTAATTTTTCTCTATAAATAAATAGAGCAAAAAATAAATGTCAATGGTTCTTGTCAGCAACAATCTTCTTCTTAACTTTACCACAATGTAAAGGAGATTATTCAATAGTTCTTAATGTTAAGACAAACTCTCAATTTAAGTTTTGATGAAAATAAACAAAGGTTAATTAAGAATGTTAATTATGACTCTAAATGTTATGTTAATTTAACTTGTGCTTTTAAGTGTATTAAAATCAAAGACACGATTCACACAAAGCAAATAAGTTAGCATGAGAAGCAGAAAACTAAACAAACAAAGAACAGAGAACATTTTGGAAAATGGAGAATGTTCTCCAGGTCCAAGAATGATCAAGACAGCCTCAAGATCAATCAATCTCCCTTAATTAAATGAAGATATTGCTTCTGGTATTAACATCAATATTATCAGTACTTGACAAGGAACAAATAGAATTCATTCTAGTCAAAGAAACCTTTCGAATTACAAAAGGACAAGGTCATGAATCAAGCAAGTCCAAACAAGTCTGAACAGTCTCCAACTTAACAGCCAAGAATGATTGAACAATCTTGAAATATACAAGACATCAGGGAAGATTCAAGAATGATAAGGGAAACATCCAGATTGGTCATCAATCTCCAGAATTTTCAGTAAACACTCTGCAACAATTCATCATCACTCTCCAAGATGTTTTGAAAAAGAATCAAAACACCAGATCAAGCTAAAGGCATCAACAAATATATCTGAAGTAATTAGGATCATTAAACTCATGAGATTTTGATCAAGAACAAAGAAATCAGCCCAGTCAAAAAAGACCTAGAAAATGTTCAAAGGCTGGAATATTTTTGTTCATAAAAATTGGTTTTAGTCAAGCCTGACAGAGCATTACCAACAACTCTTTCTAACCATCATTAAATGCTCTCAAACCTATAAATAGAAGGCCAATGCTCAAGGAAAATGTAGAAGTTCAAGTGCTAATTAATCTGATCAAAACAGTCACACTCATATACTTGAAATTCTCCCATTCTCAAAGAGAGGCAGTTCTGATTTTATTTTCAATCTCTTGTCATATTTATTCTGAATCTCTTGTAAAGAATCTAATCTCAAACACGAGTTGAGACATCTCAAATTCTATCAGACAATCTTATTATTATTATGTAAAAACTCAAGACTATAAGTGTTGAGTATAGTTTGAGTAGATTGTAAGAAATCCTTTTATGGTTAAAAGGTAAAGTGTAAACTCCTATCTAAAGATTGATAGGTAGAATGATTGTGTGTTTTTCTGGGTGGAAAGATTACACTTTTTAAACAGATCAAGGTCGATCTAGACTAGGTGCTGTAAATCAGGAAGGTTCTTATTTTAAACACTTAGTGGAAAATCTCACAATTGTGAGGACTAGACGTAGCCCGAGTTGGGTGAACCAGGATATATCCTTGTGTGGTATCTCTTATCCCTTATCCTTTTATTAAGTTTGATTGATTTTCAAGTTAAAAATACAAATTCTTTTTCTGATTTTTAACTAAACAAGAACGTTCTCCATTTTCTGTTTTCTTAACCAAGATCATTCTTGAGATAAAATCTTAAGTTTTTTCAGGAAGTTTTAACTAGGAAGATTTACAATTCAAACCCATCTTCCTTGTAAATCAACTTTGCTACTTCACTTAAATCACAACCAAGTCGTTGATATCATATTAGAAATTACGTGATTGACGAGATAAATAAGAAATGAGGTAGACATTTATTAGAATTTATACTGACAAAATATAATAAAAATAATACAACGAGCTCTATATATAGATAAACTGATGGTGCAAACACGAGAAGGGGGGTTGAATTGTGTTTGACTTAACTTGAATACTTTTCCTGTTTTAATACTTTCAAAACAAAAACTTGTTGTACAATTAAAACATACTTAGCAGCGGATAAAAATAAAAATAAAAACTCACAGATTTTATACTGGTTCACCGTTAACGAGGCTACGTCCAGTCCCTTCGCCTTGAAGGATTTCACTAATTCAACCTTGAATTACAACCTTGCTACTGACCCTCCAAGTCAGTCTTCTCAAATAGTCTAACAATCCTAGACTTCTTTGAGGAAAAACAACTCCTGTTCTTCAGCCAATTTGACACCACAGATTGTAGAAGAATTCACAACACTATGAATCTAATTGCTAAGTACCTTGCTACCCTTTCTGAATCCCTCAGTTTGTAGACTCTACTTCAACAACTTAGATACAACCCTATCTAATTGCCAAGTAACCTGCTACCTCTACTGACTCCCTCAGATTGTAGACTCTACTTCAACAACTTAGATTTGCCACAGTGGAAAGAAAATAACCGAGTACTTGCTTCTTGAAAGCTGAAACTCACAATTGACTTATATGAAAATTTGAGAGTGGTTGCTATGGAAGTGTACGACTCTTTTGTGATTTTCGATACTTGAGTATTCTGCCTTGAGCCTTCTTTTATAGATGCAGATTTGGGCCTCTTCCAATGCTTAAATTCGAGCTGAATCTTGCTGTATTCTCTGTAAAAATAACTAGACCAATTGGGCTTCATATAAATAAAAAACATATCTTCAGATTTCCTTTCAAAATAACAGGCCAATTAAATCTGTTGGTTCCTTCCCGCCACAGCTCCTGAATTCCACAACACCTCACTTTATTTTTGTAACAAATCTTTTTAATCCTTTGATCAAAATAAATTAAATTCTCCACCGTATAATTTCCTGATTAAATTTGGACCATTGGATCTTCATGCGCTAGTCCACATCTAGAATATACTGATTGTTATGCTGTGATCCTCTGATTTCAGCCTTCCCTGGACCAGATTTCCTGACCCTCTAATCTTCTGATTTCGGCCATCCTGGATGCACACCTGATATGCTATAATCCTCTGAATTCGGCCTTTGCTGGACTGCACAGTCTGTCCCTCTGATTTCGGCCACCACTAGGCCATGGTCTGATTTTCTGATCTGGACCATCACTGGACCAAATAATTATTTCTGAACCATTGATCTAGAAGTTTTTACTCTGATCTGGACAGATTCTGGACTTTGGTCTGGAACAAACTGAAATTAACTTGAACAAAAAATATTTTAGTCTGGACATTTTACATTTAATTTTTGGACCAGGTCTGGATTGATTCTGGAACAAATTTCTTTTGGTCTGGACTTAGTTTCATGCCCTGAATCATGCTATCTTATGGTCTGGGCCAAATCTGGATTGATCCTCTTGTTCTGGACTCATAAACATACCTTCTGGTCAAGTCTGGAACAAGTCTGGGCTGTGTAATTTTTCACTGCCAGGCCATCTTCTGGTCAGAATACCTTCTAGAATAAAATTGATATTTGATTCCTGTTTGTCTTGATCAACTCTCCTTCTAGCAGGCTTTCCAATAGTATGATCCATGTTTCCTTCTGATTTTTCCTCCTTCTAATATAAGCCTGCAAAGATATCTTCTGGTGATGTTTTGACGTCCTGGAACATCTGGAAATTCCAAAATTCATTTTCCTTTGATCTTCTGCTTCTAATTTCTTCATATTCTGGTTGTATTTAATTTAATAATTCAAGGTACAAAATAAGTTTACATTGAGTGCTTTTGTAAACATCAAAATCCGAAGTCTTAGAACCAACTTGGTTCCAACATAAACTACCTAATATCAAAGAATAAACTAACTAATATCGAACAGACAAACTCTAACACCCTAATTAGCAACCCTACTACTACCTATTAACAAACAATAACAAACTTTTACATGTTAACAGTTGTTATATGATATGGTGTGATACTATTTGTTAATTGTGAATTGTTTTAGTTAATTTGTGAATCAATTTAGTTAATTTGTGATATTGAATCCCCCGATTTGTAATGCTATTTATATTTAGAACGCGAAGGACGCGATCGTCATCAACATGATCACATCACAGTGGGTCAACAATATAGAGTGAATCTATTCTGTGTTACAATTGATCAACAATTGTAGGAATTGAATCACATATTTTGTGAGCTTTTGAGTCAAAGCAATAGTTTGGTTCCTAAATATATTTACAAAGCATTTGATATGAACAATATATGTGTTCTTGTAAATAAATTTTATATTCTGGATTTTAATTATTAAGAGAAAATTAATTTGAGATTTCCATTGAAACACTTTATTCTTGATGTTGTTAGTTATCCAGATTTGAATAACTTGTCGACTATGTATGAATTGTGTGAAGCTCTAAATAAAACAGGGTAGGTGGATACATATAATTTGATTGATCGGCTAATGCGTCTTATCTTAACTCTTCGAGTTTCTTATTAGAAAAGAAAATAGCTTAAAGCTTTAGTTCTGATTTATCGATGATTTCAAGGCTTACAGAGAATGAATGACACAACTTTAATTCGATGAAAATGTCTCTTTTTATATATTTTATTTTTATTTTGTATTGATGTTATGTTGAATTTTTTTATAAAACTATAACTTTTATGAATTTAAATTATAATATATTAATTAATATTAGTGGTTCCTCCAATATTTTGTGCACCATCCGCCTCCAACTGTGAATATTGTTGGAACCAAGTTGGTTCTAAGTACTTAGGATTTTGATGGTTACAAATGCACTCAATTTAAACTTATTTTGTACCTTGAATTATTAAATTAAATACAATCAGAATATGAAGAAATCAGAAGCAGAAGATCAAAGGAAAATGAATTCTGGAATTTCCAGAAGATGTTCCAGGATGTCAAAACATCACCAGAAGATATGTTTGCTGGCCCAGAACAGAAGGAAGAAAAATCAAAAGGAAACATGGATCATACCAGAGGAAAGCCTGCCAAAGGGAGAGTTGATCCAGACCAAGAGGAATCAAATATCAAATTTATTCCAGAAGTTATTGTGATAGAAGATGGCCTGGCAGTGAAATATTAAACTGCCCAGACTTGTTCCAGACTCAACCAGAAGCTATGTTTAAGGGTCCAGAACAAGAGAATCAATCCAGATATGACCCAGACCATAAGATAGCATGATTCAGGGCATGAAACTAAGTCAATACAAGAAGAAATGATTTCCAGAATGATCCAGACCTGATCTAAAATCAAAGGTAAAATGCCCATACTGAAATATTTATTGTCCAGATTTAATTTCAATTTAATCCAGACCAAAGTCCAGAATTAGTCCAGATCAGAGGGAAGATTTCCAGATCAGTGGTTCAGAATTAATTATTTGGTCCAGTGATGGTCCAGATCAGAAAATCAGACCATGGCCCAGGGTTGGCCGAAATCAGAAGATCAGAGGGTCATGAAGTGTGGTCCAGGGATGGCCGAATTCAGAGGATCACAACATAGCAATTAGTCTGGTCCAGATGTGGACTAGCACAGGAAAATCTGATGGTCCAGAATTGATCAACGATGGAGATTTCAATTTATTTTGATCAAAGTATTAAAAAGATTTATTACAAAAATAAAGTGAGGTGTTGTGGAATTCAGGAGCATTGGCGGGAACAAATAAACAGATTTAATTAGCCAGTTATTTTGAAAGGAAATCTGAAGATATGTTTTTTATTTATATGAAGCCCAATTGGTCAAGTTATTTTTACAGAGAATCCAGCAAGATTCAGCTCGAATTTAAGCATTGGAAGAGGCCCAAATCTGCATCTATAAAAGGAGGCTCAAGGCATAATACTAAGCATCGAAAATAACAAAAGAGTCACACACTTCCAAAAGCAAACACCCAAATTTTCATAGAAGTCAATTGTGAGTTTCAGCTTTCAAGAAGCAAGTACTCTTGTTATTTTCGTTCCACTGTGTCAAATCTAAGTTGTAGAAGTAGAGTCTACAAGCTGAGGGAGTCAGTAGGGGTAGCAGGTTACTTGGCAATTAGATTCATAGTGTTGTGTGTTAAATCTAAGTTGTTGAAGTAGAGTCTACAATCTGAGGGAGTCAGAATGGGTAGTAGGTTACTTGGCAATTAGATTTATAGTGTTGTGATTTCTTTACAATCTGGGATTGTCAGATTGGCTGAAGACAGGAGCTGCATTCCTCAAAGAAGTCTAGGATTGTTAGACTGTTTGAGAAGACTGACTTGGAGGGTCAGTAGCAAGGTTGTAATTCAAGGTTTGAATTAGTGAAATCCTTCAAGGTGAAGGGACTGGACGTAGCCTAGTTAACGGTGAACCAGTATAAAAACTGTGAGTTTTATTTTTACTTTTTATCCGCTGCTAACTCTGTTTTTAATTATACATCAAGTTTTGTTTTAAAAGTATAAAAACAGGAAAAGTATTTAAGTTAAGTCAAACACAATTCAACCCCCCCTTCTCGTGTTTGCACCTTCAAATATACATGTAAAAGGCAACGTTGGCAAATGGATAAAACAAAAAACTTATCCTAAAAGAAGTTAGCTGTATTTTAGAAGTGCAAAATTATTTTTGACATATTTGGATATTATTAATTGAAATTGATTTTGTTTTTAAAATAGATTTGAACTTAAAGTTATAATTTGTATTTTTTTTGAGGGAATGTAATTATTTAAAGGAATTCATATCTTTCAATGCAAATTATCTTCTTTGAATAATAAATTTGGAAATTTTTTAAAATGAAAGTATTTCATGAGATATTTTGTTAAAGTGAAATTTAAAAAATTTTAAATATCACATAAACCTTTTAAATTCTATTTTTAGTTTATAAATTAATATAAATCAAGAAATGGTCTTTATAATTTTTTTAATTTACAATTTTGACTCGATATATTTCAAAATTTACATATTAGAGTCCTTGTATTTTTTTTTTTAAAATTGTTCACTAAAATTTTTAAATTTTTTCTATTTGGTCACTAAAAATTTGCAAAATAGTCTCAATTTTTCTAAAATTTTAGTTTGTACTCAAATTTAATTTTCATTTGTGCTCCAAAATTTATAAAAGAATCCAATTTTAAAAGAAATTTTTCTTTATCAAAACAACAAAATAAAAAAATAAAAAAATTTTAATTAAAGCATTTGAACTATCTAAAATTATAGTTTCCTTAAATTTCTAATTACCCTGTCGAAACACATTTTGGGATAGAATTAAGATACTTAGTACCTGAAATCAATTATAGGGTTGGAAGTAAACATAATTAATTTGTGGTGAAACCACGTTTTACCGACCTAAACTTATTCTATAGGGTGTCTGATCGTAGAATAAAACATATGCTTAATCTTTTTTCGACAGGCTTAATCTTGAAAACACATGAATTATTAAGAATTGATATACTATGGATTTAAAAAACCTTTGACTGAGGTAGTTTTAAATTTTAACATACACAGCTCACAGTATTATTGAAACAGCAGTCATTTGTGATAGTAAGTAGTAATTACCAAAACGGAATGCCAACCTCAAAACTTCCAATCAAGAGATTTTGTCCTAATTTATATAAATGACACAATATCCCAATATTGGACCCGTCCCCGTTGACAACGATAATTCGATATCATGACAAAAATTATGTATGCTTAGAAATTATTTTAAAATAACAAGAACCAGTGTGCTATGAAGTTGTTTAGTCCGTGAAAACAAGAAATGCTTAGAAATTATTTTAACTAATCATTACTACTATCAATAATCTAAACTAATGTTATTAAAATTTTGTTATATTCATCTAGTCGACTGCCTCATTTACCTAATAGATTAATCAATTAAGTAAGACAATTTTACCAATTCTGAATACCCTAATGGATTAACTACCTCGTCTAATCAATAATTTTATGTCCAGGAACATAGCCTTGACTAAGAATGAGATAGCCTGGCTACCCTGCATTTTAATTTGTTGATGTTGAGTAACATAATATATTTCATTTTATATTTAGTTATTTTAATAATATATATTTAGCTACTCAAAATAAACTTATTTATAAAATACTAGAAGAAATGAGAAAGTCAACAAATTATTATTTGATAGATTTATTTGTTTTGATTTGCCACTTCGAATCTCTATAACAACTACAATGAATTTTGCCAACAACCAAAAAGTTTAAAAAGAAGACCCATAAACAAAATAGACGATGAGTTTTTCTACAAATAACTTAATTGTTTTCATTAAAAAAGACATTGGTGCCATATTAAATACAAATATCAATTATGAATAAATTTGACTCGTTGAAGCATCGTGGAGTTCAACTTTCATAAAAAGTTATAACAAAAAAATTTATTTCTTGAGGTTTTAATTTACATGTAAAAATTATTGTAAATATTTGTGCTTATTAGCTTTAATATATTGATTTTAGAAACAATATATGTATATATATTTTTCTTTATATTAGACCACCTTGTGAAATTTATGTTAATTTCATCACTTCTTATATCTAATCCACTAATCTGAGACTTAACTCTCTTAACACTAGTCACAAATTGTCACTTACGTTAATTATGGTTTTCTAACATAAATTGATTATTTAAATAAATAACCTAATCGACGAACAAGATTTTTCTCTTGATAATTAATTGGCTTAGCAGGTCTAATCGATTAGTTGTTGTAGAACAACCAGAAAATACTTTCTAACTATCCAAAATTAATGTCTAAACATACAAACATCTAACAAATAGAAGCTAAAATCTAATAAATGAAATCCTGAGGTGTTAGAATTCTCATTTCATTACTATCCAAGTAATTTGATTCCTTTCCAATTCAAATTCAATACTGAGTTAGCGTTCTATTCATAAACTAGGGTTTTTATGATGTTACTAGGTTTTGCTAAGTGAACCTTTGGAAGGTATTGGTAACACCTTTATTCTATACTCTTAGATACAACCGTCAGACTCATTGGTGCCCATGAATTATCTATAAATCATTTAGTTAATATATTTGGACTCTTGGCAAATTATAGGTATTATTGGTATAAGCAGAGTTATCGTTAATTTGATGCTTGGAGTTACCTAGTGATGGACAATAGTTTGCCGTGAAGGGGCAATAAATTCTTAAAGATGGGAGAAATTTTTATAGTTGTGGAAAGGTTAGTGTAAAATAGCTTAATATTTATAGGTATAATAACGTATGCCTTACTAGAGATAAATAACATAAGCACAATAGCAAAGCTAATGCGCTAACTTTGTATTAAAAATAATTTTGGTATTGTAGTCATGAGGCGTGATCTGGTGGTTGCAACAACGGTGTAAATATATAATGTTAAACATTCATACTTGTAGACAAGAGTAATAAATTCAGTTATGAGTAGTTATTCTGACATACGAATGAAGTAAATGCTAAAAGAAATGTCATTCATATATCCAATATCATGCGATTTTGAGTAGAGTTTTAGTATTGGATCTCTTAGTGAACCTAAATAATATACCAATGGTTATTTCTAGTGGCCTCCTAGTCTCCCAATATAAAAGAATTTGTATTTGTGAAAATAATTTTTTTAAGAGATTATTTCATTTTTTGAGACAAGAGGTTATTTCATTGACCATATATATAAATCATTTAAGTTGTATACATCCATTCAATGTAAAACTATTATATACATACATCCAATCAAATTACTTTTTTAGACAAATATTATAGAAAATTACATAAACAAGTGGTACTATAGTGTGATTTAATTTAACAGATGTATAAAAAAAATGTATATCTTGCATAAAAATTAATCTCTATATAAAATGGCAGGGTCGAGGCATCTAACTAGCTAGCTTTCTTCTCTCGTCCATATCAAGTAAAAGAAAGTTCACGACGCTAACAATTACAAATGGCAATACGAAATCACGAATCCATATTAAAATTGACAACACTAGTTATGAATCGGTGTATTTCTCCTAGGTGCTGTATAATCCATGGAGACCATATCTTCCCCATCATTTTCATGTTTCTTCACTTTCTCTGCCATCAAAACTTCTTCGTGACCCGCATGTCTTGCCTTAAACCCAAATTGCTCTGTCCTCAAACCTCGTGCAAATGCTAGATGAAAATGAATATAATTGGTGACAATCGTAAACAATAAGAGTTAACTGACCTTTTAGTCCTACAAAGTTGTTGGTTTCTTTAAAAACATTCAATTTTAAATTCTTACAAAATTATTTTGCAAACAATTTTAATAACTATTAAAATAAAAAATATTAAATTGTTCTTTAATTTTAAAATTTTAAATGATTCTTTTGTAAATATGTTTAGAACTTTATAAAATGTTAAAAATTTATAATCTTTAAAATTTTGAGGAATTAATTATGGACATAGAAATTAAATTTAATTATAAAAGTAACAAAATTATGGACATAGAAATCAAATTTAAAACTCTATTTTTTGTTGAAAAACTTTTTATAATACTATAAATATTAATGTAAAAAATCATTTCAAAGTATAAGTTGATTTAACAGCTGGAGTCATAGGCAAAATAATTTTGTAAAGACTTAAAATTATCTTTTTTCATGGGATAAAAAAAAATTTTAAAATTTTAAAAAAATTAAAAACATATTAAATCCCAGATAATATTTATTTTTAATTTCAATTGCAAAACGGGTCCTTCTAAGGACTCGGATTCACTTCACTGGTTAATCACACAATATTAAATCTCGAACATTGATTTCAAACCGAATGGTTCAAATTTCATACATAATAAAACAATCTATGTCATTGATTGTGATCAGATGATTGTGGACTGTAACTGCATGACACAATTATGGCTGATAATCCATCCTTTTTTTTTTGTTGACAAAATCTGTATTGTTACTGAAAATATTAAGGTCCAACTTAGAAGAACCATTTTCTTGAAGTTCATATTAGAAGCACGCTTGCAAATTTGTTACATTATTTTCACTTTAGTTTTTAAAATATTATATAGAAAAAACAAAAATAAAAAGTTGTTTTAATATAAGTATATTGTTGTGGGGGAGAAATAACAGCTGTACATGGCTTTTGGATAATGTAAACGGATATTCAGTTGAATTAAGAACTATGCATCAATTTAAATTGAGCTGCAATGTCACTCTCAATCATAAGTTGTTGAAGTCTTATAACAGATTATTGCTAAAGGAAAGAAGAAAAACATTCTTATTTTTCTGATTGATACTCTTAGTTAATTTTATATATTTTATTTATAAAAATAATGTCACAGTTTTATAAATAAACATAAAAAATAAAACGTTTTCTAGATACTTTTAGATGACATATCACTAACGTAATCAATGATTCTTGGTATATACAATTAGTTCAACTAATGTCAAAAAGTTATAATTAAAAAATTTAATGAAAAATAATATACCTCCAATAACAAATGATGAAAAGCAGCATATAACTAAGAATGCTATTAGAAGAACTACTTTTTTTGATAGTACTTGCTTCATGTCTCTACTTATTGATCGCTTCTACTTACACAGAATTTAAATAAAGTTATACTTTAGAGATGCTTCATGAAACTTATATTCTATATTATAATGGCTAAAAAAAGTGGCCACTATATATAATATGGAACTGAAATATGGTATGTATTTATACAAGTAAAATCTATAACAAAAGTAACTACATATGTCATCACACTGCAAAAAACCAGATATAAAAGGAACTAAATCTGTGTGTTTTTTGTTTTATTTTCAAAATATAAAAAGGGTAGCAAGGGACAAAAAGTTATATTTTTGTTTAATTAAAATAATGTAGTTGTTGGTATATGATGAGTTTAAAGGAGAAGATGTAATCAATGAGGAAGTTGAGGAGTACTGTTCAGCATGGTCGTAATAGCATTAGATATATTTAGTTATCAGTATCGGCTTGGCGATATTGTGTTATTATTTTCTACAGTTGATTAACTGACTTTTTTAATTTTTTTTTTTTTATATAATAACTGACTTTTTCATTTTGAAAATGTTTTTATTTAGACCAAATTTGTGTGATTTTACTTTCGAGGTAAATGAGTAATTCTAACATGTGCAAAATTGAGTATTTTAATTAAGAAGTGGGCAGATGCAAAATGAGTTCTCATGGAACACCTTAGTCCATGAGTTACTTTGGATCACAAGCTCTATCCAAGTCCTCCGCCCGCCGACTTCGTTCTCGCACCAAAGCTCTTGGAAGCAATTTTGGGTGACTTTCAAGGGCAACTACCCTATTTTTGAATTAATGTATTATTGATGAATGCGATTATGATGCTGATGATTTGTACCAATGGGTTATCTATTTGGGTAATGAGTGTTTGGGAAGATTGGGTTGTGTATGTATTGGTGGATCTTTTCTTAGGATACGTTGGAAATCTTAAACAAGAAGACGATGAAACTAATGATAATAAAGGTTGCACAATAAATTTTAAAGCGTGTGTATCACACTAAACTTTAGGTTCAATTTGCTTCCACCAATCTATCTATATTAGATGCAAACGAGTTAACTGGCGAATCTCTTTCAGAATACTTTGGAATCCTTTAAATGAATTGCACATTCACATCAAGCTTATCGATTGATGATAGTTTACATAATAAAGTTCCTTCATTTCCTCTTGTACATTATGAAGGTGCAAATACGAGAAGGAGAGTTGAATTGTGTTTGTCAAAGTTGACAACTTTTTGATAATTTATACATAAATCAAAAACTAGTTTGGTTTTTGGTTACTTACTTAGAGTAGAAGCAATCGGATTCAGAGGCAGCAAGTAATGAAAGCATAATTAATTTGACACATAGATTTATTCTAGTTCACCATTAACTTGACTACATCCAGTCCCCTCATTCAGAAGGCTTTAATCAACTAATTCAAATACCTTGAATTACAAAGTGCACCTGACCCTCTAAGCTAATCTTTTCAAACAGCCTGACAACCCCAGACTTTTGAGGAACAACACCACCTTGACCCTACAAGTCAAGTCTTCTCCTAACAACTTGACAACCCCAGATTGAAGAAGGAACTAAACCACTATCGGGTTAGATACAAGAGATTGTAACTTGAGTAGTTACTTTGACACATAGATTTATTCTAGTTCACCATTAACTTGACTACATCCAGTCCCCTCATTCAGAAGGCTTTAATCAACTAATTCAAATACCTTGAATTACAAAATGCACCTGACCCTCTAAGCTAATCTTTTCAAACAGCCTGACAACCCCAGACTTTTGAGGAACAACACCACCTTGACCCTACAAGTCAAGTCTTCTCCTAACAACTTGACAACCCCAGATTGAAGAAGGAACTAAACCACTATCGGGTTAGATACAAGAGATTGTAACTTGAGTAGTTACTTATGGAAAGATGATAATAATAATAACTCTCACACTTTAAGAAAAGAACACTTAGAAAATATTTCTAACTTGAAACGAGTATTTCTCTCTTTGAACTCTAAGACTACTTTTTTATGCTTTTCGATGATTTTCTTCTTCAACCTTGAGTATCTATTTATAGTTGAAATTTGGGCTTCAATTTGGTCCTTGTTTAATTATGAATTGTATTTTGTTCAGATTGCGTTTGTAAATTCTTCAAATTGATTATGTTCCTTTTTTGTTTAGATTAAGGTTGTAAATTCTTCAAATTGATTCTGTTCGTAATTTGTTGTAGATAAATCTTGATCAAATCTTTTTCAAATTTTGATCAAATCTTTTTCAAATTTTGATCAAATCTTCTTCAAATTTTAATCAAATCTTTTTCAAATCTTCTTCAAATTTTGATCAAATATTCTTTCATACTCTTTGAAGTCAAATATATTTTTCTCATAAAATATTTTTGTTAACATCAAAACTCTAAATGTAAAACCAACTTGGTTCCAACACATTAGAGAAGAAGAAATGACTCAGAAATATTTTTGACAGAATTTTGACTCATCTAACATGAAATTTGTCTTATCTTTTATGTCTCTAAAATATCTCTATTTATAGAGAAACTCATACCAATTGGTTAAAGAAAACAATTCTTGAAAAAGATTGTAGCTTTTGGTAACTTAATAGATGCATTGGTTTGATGGCTAACAGATGCATTAAATCCAAGCATTGCAACCACTTGACCAAGTAATACATTAAGTTATTTAATTTTGCTACATTAATTTAGCTATTAGAGAATTCCAAATATATTTTGGAAATTCCCCTCACAATCACCACCATTTTCAAAATATATTTAAATCCGTTATTCTAGAAATCTCGTGGTTTCATATAAAGGTATTTTTTTATTTGAACCATTACTTAGTAAATCATGTTTTCACTCATCCCCGAATAGATTGGTAGACAAACTTTGAACCAACCATTCATTAGAACAAGTGTGCATTACTCACACATGAAATCTCAGTACCATATATCGAATTATAAAGACGACAAATTTGATATGGTCCTATGTCTCTTATCCTTTTCATGAGAATTAAGAGTCAAGCCCTTGAACTCTATCAAGTGACCCACTTTATTCTCATATAAGTGGACTATATCAAAAATGCACCCATAATTATACATTCTAGAAAATATATGCTATATGTCTAGTAAGAGAAGACCTTATCCTACCATTTTTATTTCATGGTCCAAGTACTTTTACCTTTTGCGATGTATCTATTGTCAAGTACTTCAATCACTCTAATAGTGTACTTTCATCATTGAACTCAAGACTTGATGTTATTCAAGTATGACTTGATCGTTTCTACCATTGGCGATTATTTAGATATGAGCTTGTATCACATCCCTAATAATATCTTCAACACCATGTACTTTGTCGGACCTTTCGTCTGCAAGATTCTTTGCAGTTCTTACAAACACTATGGATATCACTCCATTAAATCCTTTACATAGTTATGTCTTAAACCAACATGTCTAGATTTTTTATTATATAGTTTCTTTGAGCCACAAGAAACTACACCTCCACCAAGGTTGAAGATCCATGCACTTGTGGAAGCATGATTCTCAACATGATTTACCCAACTTGCATCTATATATCCTTCAAAAACTGAAGGATGTCCACTACAGATTAAACTATAGTTAATTGTTCCTTTCAATTATTTTAATACTTTATTAGTAGCACATCAATGTTCTTTACTTAGATTGCTTGTATACCTTTTATATTCTTGATAGTGTTGACCAACTATCATCAAACTATGACACTTTTGTCATTTAATCTCTTCACATTGTATCACATACAACTAATAAGCATATCAATTATCAGATACATAAATTTTTATGTCATTATACCTTTTATTATATTTAAATTAGCATCTCAATTTAAAATTCTAATTCTTTTTTCAATATATCCACGTCCAAGATATAATACATTGAATCTATTAAATATATACTGCCACAAGTTAACAAAACATTATCATAAAAATTTCTCATAATCAAATATCACAAGATGGGTCCAAACATGTAAGCCATCTATTCGTTAACAAATAAGAATTCATTTCATTTCTATTAAAAAAACCATTTCTTCATAGTTATATTATAGCTAACAAGTGTCATATTTAAATTATGTTATATGGTAAATTCAAATAAGCATCATAATAGAAAATAAACATTGAATAAAATCGTTAAAATTTTCTATTAGTTTCTTCCATGAACATTTGTTAACTTACAATAATTAAAAATAAATCCAAATCATTTTCAATATCAAGACAAGTAAGAAACAATGACTTTTATATTTTCATGCACATATATAACGAGGTCATCCATTCTAAATAAAAATAAAACTTCTTACATGAACCAATTAAAACCCCACTAATATTTATGGAAGTTACTTACACTACTTTTATAATAAACTAGTACACAAGCATGCATCATAAGTCAAACATATGAATGCTAATAAAATCACATACTTATTAGTATCAAAACATGAACTCGTTGTAGCATTACAATTATGAGTATTTCATAAAATCATAGAAATTTAGAACTATATAAACTGTATGATTTACGACTATGGTAATTAACATCTATGCCAATTTTTTTTCCAAAATGAAAAGGTTGAATGTAATTTTTAAAATAAATTGTCATTCCAATTTTTGCATTTCTATTTGTCAACAATTTCAAAATATAAGATTTGAAACCAAAATATAAGCCAAAAGTCAAACCCATACAATGCCACTAATAAAAATCAAGACATAAACTGAATTTCAAAATCCAAACAAACAAAATTCATGCATATATAAATTAGAAAAAAAATTGTCATCAATTATATATGTTAGCAAGTCGACAACATGGCATGCAATCCAGACGAATATACTATCTATAACTTCATATTAAAATTACATGAATACAAACATATCATATATTAATATAAATTAAATTAATTATGTACCTTTAACCGTAGTCATATATATGTGATTGTTCATCATCTTTATAGAAGCAGCCATTGTTCAAATATAAATTAAAACCAAAATTGAACCTAAAAATTGTTGGATCTTTTCTTGGGGGTATGCTGCAAATCTCGAACAAGAAGAAGATGAAACTAATGATTATGAAGGTTGCACAATAAATTCCAAAATCTGTGTATCACACTAAGCTTTAGGTTCGATTCGCTCTCACCAATCTATATATATTGGATGCAAATAGGTTAATCGGCAATCTCCTTCGGGATACATAAAAATCCTTGAAGTGAATTGCACATTCACATCAAGCTTATCGATCAATGATAATTTACAGAATAAAGTTCATTCATTTACTCTTGTGCACATAGAGAAAAGAAGAAATGACTCAGAAATATTTTTGACATAATTTTGACTCATGTAACATGAAATTTGTCTTATTCTTTTTGTCTCTAAAGTACCTCTATTTATATAAATTGGGGAAAGAAAACAACTATAGAAAGCGATTGTAACATTTGATTACTTAATAGATGCGTTGATTTGATGACTAATAGATACATTAAACTCAAATATTGAAACCACTAGAGCAAGTGATACATTAAATTATTTAACTTTGTTACAATAATATAGTTATAAGAGAATTCCACATATATTTTGGAAATTCCATTCACATATGACCTTAGAGAGTCAGAAAAATAGGAATTTAAAAAAAAAAAACTGATATGTCTCGCCATTTGAAGGAAAGCCTTAACCGTGCAAGAATTGTGTTGTTCCAAACATCAAATTCTCTTCGCTATCATCGTGCGAGGAGCTAGCCTCGTTGGGCGATTAAGGTAAAATTGGAAATTTGAACTCTCTGTTTGGTATCATCATGCAATGTGTACGAGTCGTTGTACGATATAGTACAAATTTGTGAACAAGAAGCATCGCATCACAGTGCAACTCATTGAAAACTAGACTGATATTTATAGCCATTAATAATAATTTAGGGTTAAATTCAAAGAAATCCATCTCCGGATTAGTGCGGCTGGCACTTCTTCAATCAAAATCCCCTCATTTCCCACTAAACATCCAAATTCTTTAATCAATGTGTGTTTAAAGCTTCTAGGATCAATTAATTCTACCGATAAATTTCAAGGAAAGATCACTCTATTCATTGGGTAAGCGTGCCTAAGAATTTTTATGGGTTCATAACTTTCTAAATTATTGGTTTAAAATAAATTTTAATAACTACCAATTTTAAGAGCTAGCAATTGGAAATGCAATGGTTATAGTAACCATTAAATATTAAGAGTTAGACATTGGAAAGACAAAAGTTACGATATCAACTAAATATTAAAGGAATCAATCGCATCCGTCGATACTGATACTTGATGAACATCTCAGATTAAATGATACTACCTATATATTGGTCTTTCTCTGCTCACAAAAGACATGTTTAATTTTATGCACAGGTATACAAAATAATGTTCATCGTTACGTGTGTCTTAGAAAAATGGGTAAAGGGAGAGAAATCATTTTATGCTATCAACTTGGTTTGAAGTACTATACCTTCCTCATTGAATTCAGGTATGTGAAAATCATAAACTTCATGATCTTTACTTTATTGAATGATTACGCTAAAAATTTATTATGACATTTAACTTTTACATGTGGTATCAGAGTTTTGTTGTAAAATTTATGATTTTCCATCTATGATATTTTAATATCTCTCAAATATGATGAACCATGTTATATGAATCCTTCAATTTAGACTAGTTTCAGTACTATTATCTATTTTATAGATTTGATTTATAAAGTTTTGCTTTATATGCATATAAGGTCGTAACTTCCAATAGATGAATAATGTAATTGTTATTATTATATATGACTTTTTTTTCTAGCATTGGGAGGAAGCCTATTAAGCACTTTAAAAAGCAAATAATTTAAACAATTGTTTTTTTTACTAATATGATCCATATAAATTTTCAATAATATATATATATATATATATATATGTGTGTGTTTAATTTGAATCATTTATAAATGTTATTGAAGAAAGTTATAAATGTTGTTTCTAGCAAGTTATATTTTATTCAAACTTGTGTAAACCAAAGTGACAAAGTTAAAATTAGAATGAATACCATAAATATATGATTGTTAATTAATCATAGAATTAAATTTACTCAAAGGTAAATTTTGTTCAATGGTGAATAAACTTGAGTGTGAGAAATTGAAATTTTGGATCAAATATATTTTTTTGTCTAAAGATAATTTATGTGTTTGGTTGAGAATTTTAATTTCTTGATTATCATAAAATTGGCATTATTCATGATAGTGTATTGTAGCGATTGCCCAAAGGTGAGCTATAATATGCTTTGATGTTTTTATCTAAATATATGGTAAATTTAATGTGAGCATATATTTTATGATTATTTTGCAGCAATTTCTCTTCATCCGCAAGCGACATCTATTACTATTTTCAATCGTTTGAACTTTTCTGAATGAAGTAAACAAGTGTCATTCCACTCAGGTATTTTGTGTAGAACGAGAAACACAAGAAATGAGGGGTTGGAATTATGATTTATTTTAAAATTGTGTTAATAACAATAAGTAAAGTGATGAAAACAAAAAAAATAAATAGAAAATCATAATGACATGGTTCACTACCAACTCGATAGCTATGTCCAGTTCATTCAACCTAAAGGATTTAATCCACTAATTAACCAACTTAATTACACTTTCACTAAACACCTACTAGTCAAATTGATTGTGTTCAAGTGTTCTCAACCTTCTAGCTAAGTACAGTCAAGCTATTGAGGGATACAACCACTACTGGACTAGGTTACAAAAGAAGGTTTAACGATTTTCTGAATAACTCTCACAAGAGGGTGTTTACCATGTTGCATTCTTAGAAAAAAATATTTCTCAACACTTAAACAAGATAAAAGGTCAAAAGCAAGAGTGTAGAGACAATTGTCAAATGCTTATTGTGGTACGTTGCTGCTTGTGCTTTTCAATGAGAGTTGCACGTTCTTTTATAGAGACTTTTAGGATTTCTGCTTGTTGTCCTGATTGCAAAAAATCAACATGTATCATGAAGTTTTGTATCAAATCTTCTGAGGTTGATTTACCATTAAGCCTTGTAAAAAATATCCTTGAAATTGATTATGTAATCTTGATATGTAGATAGTAGGAGGAGAGGATATTGGGATCATATTATGTCACATAGACTTTACGGGTGTTTATCAGAGGATGCGCAAAAGCTTTATCTTCTTTAGAGCATTGACTATTATCAAAGTGCTGACATATCAGAGCATTCACTATTATCATAATTTTTACTTATTAGGGTGTTGACTTATGACAGGTAGAATAGTCAGATGCTTGTTCTAGTCGTTAGAGCCAAATTAATCAGAGCAATGCTTGCAATAACATAATCACCAGAGGTGCATTACAGAGCGCGTTCACTAGACTTAGAGCACGAAGATCAACAATAGAGTCTTGGTGTTCCTTTAAGTTAGATCAAACATTAGAAGATGCAGCGTGAACTCATAAGGAATAACATAGTATGAAGATTGCACACTAAAACAAAACATTAGTGCTTTAAATTGTTCCCACAAAATAATGTTATCATCAAAACACATAATAGTCATAATTCAAACATTAGTGTTTTAACATTTTGGACCTTAACTTGTCACTTTTGGAGGAAAAACTTGTTGATGATAACAACATGGAGGATAAGAAGTTCAAGCTTAAAGCATGGGAGTGGTCGAAGAGATTGAGCCTTATATTTATGAAAATGACTATTGCAAACAACATTAAGACTACTATTCCACAGAAAAAAAGTGTTAAGGAATACCTTAATTTTATGGAAGAACGTTTTCCCTCTACTGATAAGTCACTCGTTAGTACACTAATGGCTCACCTCACAACCATGAAGTTTGATAGGTCACAGGATATGCAAGAGGACACTATTGAGATGACTAGCCCTGCAGTAAGACTAAAGTTTTTGACAATGGT
This sequence comes from Cicer cuneatum, assembly GCA_037974295.1. Taxonomy (NCBI): domain Eukaryota; kingdom Viridiplantae; phylum Streptophyta; class Magnoliopsida; order Fabales; family Fabaceae; genus Cicer; species Cicer cuneatum. The sequence continues at coordinate 48,105,291 of JBBPBO010001984.1, read as the reverse complement.
TGTGGATGACTCTTTTATGGTTCAATTTATTAGGAACTCACTTCCTTCTGAGTATGGAGCTTTCCCAATTAACTATAACACTATAAAAGGCAATCAGAATGTTAATGGATTAATTGGAAAACTCATTCAAGAGAAGAATCAGATGAAGAATTTTAAGAATAATTTTGTCAACTTAGTTCGTGGAGATGAAAATGCATTGAAGCCAAAACCTTAAGAAAAAATGACATGCCAAGCATTACAATAAATGTCATTGTTGTGCTAAAGAAGGACACATCCAAAAAGATTGTCGAAAACGTTAGGCTTGGTTCGAGAAGAAAGGTACATGTAAAACATACGTATGCACCTTTGAATCAAACTTAGTTGATGTTACTTATAATTCTTGGTGGCATACCTCTGGTGCTACTAATCATATATCTAATATGATGCAGGGATTCCTTACGATCCAAACCAAATGCCAATTAAGATGTTTCTCTACACGGGAAACCGTAACAAAGCACCTATTTAAGGCATCAGGAATTATCATTTGATTTTGGATTTTGGCGAACATTTAGATCTAATAAAGACTCCTTGTGTACCTTCAATGCCTAGGAGTTTAGTTTCTCTTTCAAAGTTGGACAATTGTGGTTTTCAATTTAATGGTGGACATAGTTGTTTCAATTTATGCAATAATAATCAACTTATTGGTTCTTGTCATATTATTGATGATTTATATAGATTGAAACTTCATGATCGATTTATGAATCCTTGCTTACTGAGCATTAAAGTATTGGAATTAAGCATAACATGCTCAATGAAAATTCTGCATACTTGTGGAGTAAACGCTTAGGTCACATATCTTGGAACCAAGTTGATTTTACACTTAAAGTTTTGATGTTAACAAAAGGATTTTATGAGAATAATATATTTGACTTCAAAGAAGTATACCACCAGAGGATGCCACCAGAGGATGTCACCAGAGGACGTCGCCAGAGGATACTGAAGGTGCAAACACGAGAAGGGGGGTTGAATTGTGTTTGACTAACTTGAATACTTTTTTCTATTTTTGAAGTTTTATAACAAAACCTGATGTATGAATCAAACAGAGTTAACAGCGGATATAAAGTAAAAATAAAAACACAGAATTTTATACTGGTTCACTGTTAACGAGGCTACGTCCAGTCCCTTCACTTTGAAGGATTTCACTAATTCAAAACCTTGAATTACAACAATACCACTGACCCTCCAAGTCAGTCTTCTCAAACAGTCTAACAATCTTAGACTTTTGAGGAATACATCACCTTGACTTCTCAAGTCAAGTCTTCTCTTACCAATCTGTAAACCCCAGATTGTAGAAGGAATTACAACTCCTTGAATCTAACTGCTAAGTAATCTGCTACCCCTTTCTGACTCCTTCAGATTGTAGACTCTACTTCAACAACTTAGATCTAACACAAGGGAAAGAAAAACACGATGGAAAGCTGAAACTCACAATTAACCCCACTGAAAACTTGAGTGTTTGCTTTTGGAAGTGTATGACTCTTTTGTGATTTTTCGATGCTGAGTCTTCAGTCTTGAGCCTCATTTTATAGATGTGAATTAGGGTCTCTTCCAAGCTTAAATTCGAGCTGTATCTTGCTGGATTCTCTTGCAAAAATAACTTTTCCAATCGGGCTTCACTTAAATAAAAAACATATCTTTTTAGCTCCAGATTTGCTTTCAAAAATAACTCCGGCCAATCCTGTCTTTAATTAATTCTGGAAGAAATCTTTCTTCCCGCCAATAGCTTCTGAATTCCACAAGACTTCACTTTATTTTTGTATAGAATCCTTTTAATACTTTGATTAAATATAATCACGACTCCACTGATCATGATTCAATCTGGACCGCTTGATCTTCTACTCTCGTCCACATTTGGACCATACTAAGTGATCTGCTGTGATCCTCTGATTTCGGCCAACACTGGACCACACATTCTTATCTTCTGATCTCGGCCATCACTGGAACCTATAATCTGATCTGTTGTGATCCTCTGATCTCAGCCAACACTAGACCACACATTCTGATCCTCTGATCCCGACCATCACTGGGCCATATGGTCTGATCTTCTGATCTCGGCCAACACTGGGCCATGATGCTTAAATCTGGACCATTGATCTGAACCCCTTCCCTCTGATCTGGACCAATTCTGGAATGGGCCTGGATTGAACTGAAATTAACTCTGGACAAAGGATATTTAATTCTGGACATTTACCTCTTGATCTGGATCAGGTTTGGATTAAATCTGGACATCATTTCTTTTGGTCTGGACTTAGTTTCATACTCTGAACCAAACTATCTTCTGGTCTGGGCCAAATCTAGATTCAATCTCTTGTTCTGGACCAATTAATTCATGCTCAGATTAAGTCTTAATCAAGTCTGGACTGATTATCATTTCAAGTCCAAGCTATCTTCTGGTCAGAATAACTTCTGGACCAAATCTGACTTTTGATTCCTTCTAGACTGGAACAAGTCTCCCTCTGGCAGGCTTCTTACTAGTCTGGTCCATGTCTCTTTCTGGACTCTGCTTCCTTCTGATCTGGGCCAGGAAAGATATCCTCTGATGGTATTTTGACATCCTGGAGTATCCTCTGGTGCTTTCAGGATGCATCCTCTAGTACCTTCTGGATGCATTATCTGGTGACTTATGGAGGTGTATCCTCTGGTCTGATTTTACCTTCTGATTACTAATCTTCTGCTTCTTGTGAGTTCAGCTTCTGCCTCTGATAACTTCATCTTCTGGTGGCTTTTAATATAGTAATTCAAGGTACAAAATAAGATTACATGGAGTGCTTTTGTAAACATCAAAATCCTAAGTACTTAGAACCAACTTGGTTCCAACAATCTCCCCGTTTTTGATGATGACAAAACCTTAACATATTTTGCTAGCTTGTAACTCGAAGTACTTGAAATACTCCTCCTCCCTTTGGACCAATTTCTCCCCCTAAGTCTAATACTGACTTTTTCTTCTCCTTTTCAACTCCTTCTTGAATCACTATTTCTTTTCTTTTCTTCTCCTCTCCTTTTCAACTTCTTCTCTATTCATCTCTTTCTGATTTATTTTTCTCTCTCCCTGTTTCCTCTCCTTTTCAACTCCTTCTCTTTTCACTATTTCTTTTTCTCTCTTTATTTTTCTCTCTCCCTGTTTCTTCTCTTTTTCAACTCATTCTCTTTTCATCTCTTTCTTTTTTGCTCCTCCTTTCTTTTTATCTCTCCTTTTCTACTGATTTCTCCTTTCTCTCTCTCTCCCCGTTTTTTTCATCAGCCAAAAAGAGGTCCTACTATTTTTGTATTTTTGTTTTTCTCTTTACAAAGTACAGAAATTAAAAACAAAAAATAAAAGACAAATTAAAATTACAAGAAAATTAAAATCTCCTAAGAAGACTACTTGAGCTAGTCAGATATGGAGATAATGTTGAGATGCTTCTTGATGAACTCGAACCTATCTTCAGGTAATGCTTTGGTGAAGATGTCAGCCATTGATGATCAGTGTCCACAAACTGGATGCTTAAAGTCCCTTTTTGAACATGGTCCCTAATGAAATGATGTTTTATTTCAATGTGTTTGGCTCTGGAGTGTAAGATCGGGTTCTTGGTTAGGTTTATGGCTGAAGTGTTATCACAGAATAAAGGGATATTGGTTTCAAAGATGTTGTAATCTTCAAGTTGATGTTTCATCCTGATTAACTGTGAGCTGCATCCTGCTGCTGATATATATTCTGCTTCAGCTGTTGACATGGCAATAGTGCTTTGTCTTTTGCTTGACCAAGCGATCAAATTATCACCTAAGAAAGTGCAGTAGCCACTTGTACTTTTCCTTTCCAGCTTGTCTCTAGCATAGTCGGAATCACAAAAACCTCTTAGTTTATAGGTGGGGGTTTTCTTGTATAACAAAGTAAGGTTGGTGGTTCCTTTAAGGTATCTCAAATTTCGTTTGACAGCAGTTAAATGGGATTCCCTAGGGTCAGCTTGAAAACGGGCACAGACACAAACACTAAACAAAATGTCAGGTCTAGAAGCAGTTAAATAAAGAAGGGATCCAATCATACCTCTGTATGTTTTCTGGTCTACCTTTTGGCTGGTTTCATCTTTCTCAAGTGAGCAGGTTGGGTGCGTGGGGGTGGCCATAGGCTTACATTCACTCATTTTGATATTTTTAAGAAGTTCTTTAGTGTATTTAGATTGGTGAATGAGAATACCTGATTTACTTTGGTGAATCTGGATTCCCAAGAAGAACTTAAGTTCTCCCATCATGCTCATTTGGAACTCTTTCTGCATTAGGTCAGAAAACTCTTTGCACAAAGTGCCATTAGTATATCCAAAGATGATATCATCAACATAAACTTGAATAATCAAAATATCATTTTTAATGGATTTCCTAAATAGAGTATTATCAATCTGGCCTCTATCAAATTCATTCTTAAGCAGAAAGTTACTAAGTCTGTCATACCATGCCCTTGGTGCTTGTTTTAAACCATATAAAGATTTTTTAATTTTAAAAACATGGTATGGAAAATCAGAATTTTCAAATCCAGGAGGCTGTTTGACATAGACTTCCTCACTTATATAGCCATTTAAGAATGCACTTTTAACATTCATTTGATACAGAGTTATATCATGATTAGCAGCAAATGATAAGAGAATTCTAATTGCTTCTAACCTGGCCACTGGAGCAAAAGTCTTAGTGTAATCTATACCTTCATGTTGGCTGTATCCTTGAGCTACAAGTCTGGCTTTGTTCCTTACCACTTCACCTTTTTCATTAAGTTTATTCCTGAATACCCACTTGGTTCCAATAATGTTTTTGTTTGGTCTGGATACCAGATCCCAAACATCATTCCTTTGGAATTCATTCAGCTCTTCTTGCATTGCAAGTATCCAACCTTCCTCGGCCAAAGCCTCATCAACATTGCTTGGTTCAATTGTTGAGAGTAAACCAAACAAATAGGTTTCTCTACTTGATGATCTGGTCTTTAAAGGTTCTGCTGCACTACCAATAATGAGAGTTTTTGGATGTGAAGATTTGTACTTCCATCCATTCTTTCCTTTTGACTTGTCTTCAGAGTCAACATGATCTTCTTCCTCGCTTACGTTTTCAAGTTCTGCTGCTAGTCCAGCTTCTGGTTCATGTGCATCTAGTTCACCTGCAATTTCCTCATCTTGCTTTGACTTTTCAGAGTCAAGCTGTTTATCATCAAACTTAATGTGGATTGATTCTTCCATAGTGTTAGTTTCATTGTTAAACACTCTATAAGCTTTTGATCTCTCAGAGTAGCCAATAAAGATACACTTTTGATATCTAGAATCAAACACGAGAAGGGGGGGTTTGAATTGTGTTTGACTAACTTGAATACTTTTTCTGTTTTTGCAGTTTTATAACAAAACCTGATGTATGAATCAAACAGAGTTAGCAGCGGATATAAAGTAAAAATAAAAACACAAAATTTTATACTGGTTCACCGTTAACGAGGCTACGTCCAGTCCCTTCACTTTGAAGGATTTCACTAATTCAAAACCTTGAATTACAACAATACCACTGACCCTCCAAGTCAGTCTTCTCAAACAGTCTAACAATCCTAGACTTTTGAGGAATACAGCACCTTGACTTCTCAAGTCAAGTCATCTCCTACCAATCTGACAACCCCAGATTGTAGAAGGAATTACAACTCCTTGAATCAATTGCTAAGTAATCTGCTACCCCTTCTGACTCCCTCATATTGTAGACTCTACTTCAACAACTTAGATCTAACACAAGGGAAAGAAAAACACGATCTATCAATTGGTAGTGGGAATGTGATGAGACGGTTACTTATCCCCCAGGTACCGGGCTCGATTCCCACGGAAGGCAAAAACTCACTATTTCCACTGGGTGGTTAGGGGGAGTGAGAAGACCGAGTAACATCGCCGATAACGCTGAAGGGTCGGGATGTTACGGTAGCACCGCCGATAACGCTGAATGGTCGGGGTGTTACAAAGACATTGATGCAATGTTTTCCAGATTCCAGACTTTGGTTTCGGGATTAAGAGTTCTCAAGAAGAGCTACACCACTGCTGACCACATGAAGAAAATTCTTAGAAGTCGGCGAACCAAGTGGAGACCAAAGATCACTGCCATTCAGGAAGCAAAAGACCTGAACACTATGAAGCTGGAAGAATTAATCAGCTCCCTCAGATGACATGAAATTGAGCTTGAAGAAGATAATCCCAAGAAGAAGAACAAAACCCTAGCCTTGAAATCCAAGGATAAGAAGGTTCTAAAAGAAACATCAGAATCAAAAGACAGTGATTTAGATGATCAAAATCTGAACCCAGAGGAAGAGGTGATTGCTTTCATAACCAGAAAGGTTCTAAAGATGTGGCACAACAGAAAGAAGATATTTCCCCAAAGGTATTCCAAGCATTCCAACAGAGGAAAGGATGAATATTACAAGAAAAGTATCATCTACTATGAATGCAATGAACCTGGACATATCAAGTCAGAATGTACAAACATGGAGAAAAGGAAACACCAGAAGAAAGATTCCAGACCCAAGAAGAAGAATCTGATGACTACATGGGATGATTCTGATGAATCCTTTGATGATGACGAAGCATATTTGGTTATGATGGCTCACTCCAACTCTGCCTCTGGATCCAACACAGATTCTGACCCTGGAAGTGAATCAGTAGATGAAGAAAAATAGGTATTTTCTAAATTCATCCGATCTAATTTAATAACTGCAGTAAATGATTTTTTAAATATTAAGAAAAAAAGGAAACAACAAAGAGCATCTATAATAGTATGACTCTGACTTACGAAGGCAGCAAGCAAGTTCAAGAAGCAAAGGCCAACATTCTAGTCAAGAAGTACGAGCTGTTCAAGATGGAAGAAGATGAAGACATTGAAGCAATGCTTTCCAGATTCCAGACTTTGGTTTCGGGATTAAGAGTTCTCAAGAAGAGCTACACCGCTGCTGACCACATGAAGAAAATTCTTAGAAGTCGGCGAACCAAGTGGAGACCAAAGATCACTGCCATTCAGGAAGCAAAAGACCTGAACACTCTAAAGCTGGAAGAATTAATCAGCTCCCTCAGATCACATGAAATTGAGCTTGAAGAAGAACAAAACCCTAGCCTTGAAATCCAAGCATAAGAAGGTTCTAAAAGCAACATCACAATCAGAAGATAGTGATGTAGATGATCAAAATCTGAACCCAGAGGAAGAGGAGATTGCTTTCATAACCAGAAAGGTTCTAAAGATGTGGCACAACAGAAAGAAGAAGTTTCCCCAAAGGTATTCCAAGCATTCCAACAGAGGAAAGGATGAATATGACAAGAAAAGTATCATCTACTATGAATGCAATGAACCTGGACATATCAAGTCAGAATGTACAAACATGGAGAAAACGAAACATCAGTAGAAAGATTCCAGACCCAAGAAGAAGAATGTGATGGCTACATGGGATGATTCTGGTGAATCCTTTGATGATGACGAAGCATATTTGGTTATGATGGCTCACTCCAACTCTGCCTCTGGATCCAACACAGATTCTGACCCTGGAAGTGAATCAGTAGATGAAGAAAAATAGGTATTTTCTAAATTCATCCGATCTAATTTAATAACTGCAGTAAATGATTTTTTAAATATTAAGAAAAAAAGGAAACAACAAAGAGCATCTATAATAGTATGACTCTGACTTACGAAGGCAGCAAGCAAGTTCAAGAAGCAAAGGCCAACATTCTAGTCAAGAAGTACGAGCTGTTCAAGATGGAAGAAGATGAAGACATTGAAGCAATGCTTTCCAGATTCCAGACATTGGTTTCGGGATTAAGAGTTCTCAAGAAGAGCTACACCGCTGCTGACCACATGAAGAAAATTCTTAGAAGTCGGCGAACCAAGTGGAGACCAAAGATCACTGCCATTCAGGAAGCAAAAGACCTGAACACTCTAAAGCTGGAAGAATTAATCAGCTCCCTCAGATCACATGAAATTGAGCTTGAAGAAGAACAAAACCCTAGCCTTGAAATCCAAGCATAAGAAGGTTCTAAAAGCAACATCACAATCAGAAGATAGTGATGTAGATGATCAAAATCTGAACCCAGAGGAAGAGGAGATTGCTTTCATAACCAGAAAGGTTCTAAAGATGTGGCACAACAGAAAGAAGAAGTTTCCCCAAAGGTATTCCAAGCATTCCAACAGAGGAAAGGATGAATATGACAAGAAAAGTATCATCTACTATGAATGCAATGAACCTGGACATATCAAGTCAGAATGTACAAACATGGAGAAAAGGAAACACCAGAAGAAAGATTCCAGACCCAAGAAGAAGAATCTGATGACTACATGGGATGATTCTGATGAATCCTTTGATGATGACGAAGCATATTTGGTTATGATGGCTCACTCCAACTCTGCCTCTGGATCCAACACAGATTCTGACCCTGGAAGTGAATCAGTAGATGAAGAAAAATAGGTATTTTCTAAATTCATCCGATCTAATTTAATAACTGCAGTAAATGATTTTTTAAATATTAAGAAAAAAAGGAAACAACAAAGAGCATCTATAATAGTATGACTCTGACTTACGAAGGCAGCAAGCAAGTTCAAGAAGCAAAGGCCAACATTCTAGTCAAGAAGTACGAGCTGTTCAAGATGGAAGAAGATGAAGACATTGAAGCAATGCTTTCCAGATTCCAGACATTGGTTTCGGGATTAAGAGTTCTCAAGAAGAGCTACACCGCTGCTGACCACATGAAGAAAATTCTTAGAAGTCGGCGAACCAAGTGGAGACCAAAGATCACTGCCATTCAGGAAGCAAAAGACCTGAACACTCTAAAGCTGGAAGAATTAATCAGCTCCCTCAGATCACATGAAATTGAGCTTGAAGAAGAACAAAACCCTAGCCTTGAAATCCAAGCATAAGAAGGTTCTAAAAGCAACATCACAATCAGAAGATAGTGATGTAGATGATCAAAATCTGAACCCAGAGGAAGAGGAGATTGCTTTCATAACCAGAAAGGTTCTAAAGATGTGGCACAACAGAAAGAAGAAGTTTCCCCAAAGGTATTCCAAGCATTCCAACAGAGGAAAGGATGAATATGACAAGAAAAGTATCATCTACTATGAATGCAATGAACCTGGACATATCAAGTCAGAATGTACAAACATGGAGAAAACGAAACATCAGTAGAAAGATTCCAGACCCAAGAAGAAGAATGTGATGGCTACATGGGATGATTCTGGTGAATCCTCTGATGATGAAGAAGCAGATTTGGCTATGATGGCTCACACCAACTCTGCCTCTGGATCCAACACAGATTCTAACTCTGGAAGTGAATCAACAGATGAAGAAAAATAGGTATTTTCTGAATTCATCCGATTTAATTTAATAACTGCAATAAATGATTTTTTAAATATTAAGAAAAAGAGGAAACAACAAAGAGCATCTATAATAGTATGACTCTGACTTACGAAGGCAGCAAGCAAGTTCAAGAAGCAAAGGCCAACATTCTAGTCAAGAAGTACGAGCTGTTCAAGATGGAAGAAGATGAAGACATTGAAGCAATGATTTCCAGATTCCAGACTTTGGTTTCGGGATTAAGAGTTCTCAAGAAGAGCTACACCGCTGCTGACCACATGAAGAAAATTCTTAGAAGTCGGCGAACCAAGTGGAGACCAAAGATCACTGCCATTGTGAAAGCAAAAGACCTGAACACTCTGAAGCTGGAAGAATTAATCAGCTCCCTCAGATCACATGAAATTGAGCTCGAAGAAGAACAAAACCCTAGCCTTGAAATCCAAGCATAAGAAGGTTCTAAAAGCAACATCACAATCAGAAGATAGTGATGTAGATGATCAAAATCTGAACCCAGAGGAAGAGGAGATTGCTTTCATAACCAGAAAGGTTCTAAAGATGTGGCACAACAGAAAGAAGAAGTTTC
>JBBPBO010001984.1:47970923-48095079 GCA_037974295.1 Cicer cuneatum | reverse complement strand
GAAGAAGAACAAAACCCTAGCCTTGAAATCCAAGCATAAGAAGGTTCTAAAAGCAACATCACAATCAGAAGATAGTGATGTAGATGATCAAAATCTGAACCCAGAGGAAGAGGAGATTGCTTTCATAACCAGAAAGGTTCTAAAGATGTGGCACAACAGAAAGAAGAAGTTTCACCAAAGGTATTCCAAGCATTCCAACAGAGGAAAGGATGAATATGACAAGAAAAGTATCATCTACTATGAATGCAATGAACCTGGACATATCAAGTCAGAATGTACAAACATGGAGAAAACGAAACATCAGTAGAAAGATTCCAGACCCAAGAAGAAGAATGTGATGGCTACATGGGATGATTCTGGTGAATCCTCTGATGATGAAGAAGCAGATTTGGCTATGATGGCTCACACCAACTCTGCCTCTGGATCCAACACAGATTCTATCTCTGGAAGTGAATCAACAGATGAAGAAAAATAGGTATTTTCTGAATTCATCCGATTTAATTTAATAACTGCAATAAATGATTTTTTAAATATTAAGAAAAAGAGGAAACAACAAAGAGCATCTATAATAGTATGACTCTGACTTACGAAGGCAGCAAGCAAGTTCAAGAAGCAAAGGCCAACATTCTAGTCAAGAAGTACGAGCTGTTCAAGATGGAAGAAGATGAAGACATTGAAGCAATGATTTCCAGATTCCATACTTTGGTTTCGGGATTAAGAGTTCTCAAGAAGAGCTACACCGCTGCTGACCACATGAAGAAAATTCTTAGAAGTCGGCGAACCAAGTGGAGACCAAAGATCACTGCCATTGTGAAAGCAAAAGACCTGAACACTCTGAAGCTGGAAGAATTAATCAGCTCCCTCAAGTCACATGAAATTGAGCTCGAAGAAGATGAGCCCAAGATGAAGAACAAAACCCTAGCTTTGAAATCCAAACAGAAGAAAGCTCTAAAAGCAGAAGCAGAATCAAAAGATAGTGAGTCAAATGACCAGAATCAGAAACCAGAAGATTAAAGCCTTCAGAATGAAGTGACCGGATGTAGCCAAGTTAATGGGGAACTAGGATAAATCATTGTGTTCTTATGTTGTTATTATCCGTTGCTAAGTCTGATTATTTATTCATCAAGTAATTCACATCAACAATTGTCAAAACAGCAAAAAAAATTCAAGTTTGGCAAACACAATTCAACCCCTTCTTCTCGTGTTTGCGCCTTCACTATGTTCCAAGAACTAACCTTGAGCTAAAAAGGCATAGTGACTTTTTGAGGAAAGCAAAAAAGCCAGATCATTGGTCAAGGCACAGTTGGTAATAGTACTTCCCCTTCTATTAAAGATGTCTTGTTTGTTAAAGGTTTTAAGCATAACTTATTACATATTAGTTAGTTAAGTGATAATAATTATGATATTATATTCAATAAAAAAACATGCAAGGCAATTAGTCAAAAGGATGGATCGGTTTAGTCTAGAGAAACAAAAGGGAAAACAAACAAAAAACTGAAATTATGTGTGAAGCTTGTCAAAAGGGAAAACAAAAAAAACTCCTTTAACCCTAAAAACTCAATTTCTACCTCAAAGCCCCTTGAGCTCTTACATATAGATCCACTTGGGCCAATGAAAACAGCCTCTCTAAGTGGAAAGAAATTGAAGGTGCAAACACGAGAAGGGGGGGTTGAATTGTGTTTGCCAAACTTGAATTCTTTTGCTGTTTTGTTGAATGCTGATGTGAGTTATTTGATGAATAATTAATCAAACTCAACAGCGGATAATAACAACATAAGAACACAACAATTTATTCTGGTTCACCATTAACTTGGCTACATCCAGTCCCTTCACTCCGAAGGCTTTAATCCACTAATTCAAAACCTTTGAATTACAAAACCAGACCCTCCAAGTCAGTCTTCCCAAACAGTCTGATAACCCCATACTTTTGAGGAGTGATATCAGCACCTTGACTCTACAAGTCAAGTCTTCTCCTACCAATCTGACAACCCCAGTTGAAGAAGGAATCTACACCTCTAACGGGTTTGATTACAAGGGTTTGGAACTCTACAAAGTTGCTTCTAGAAAGCTGATTGCTGCACTGATTCTTGCACTCTTTTGTTGCTTCTGGAAAGCTGATTGTTGTATTGAATTTCCCCTCGAAAACACTTAGAAAATATTGCTTTTGGACTCAAGTATTTCTCTCTATTGAACTCTAGGATAACTTTGAATTTGAAGCTTGAGTTCTGTGTTTTACGATGCATATTACTGCTTCCTGGAGCCTTCTTTTATAGCTGAAATTTGGGTTGTGTCCAAGTTTATTTTCGAGATGAATCTTGCTCAGATTTCCTTTGAAAATTCTATTGGCCAATCCTGTTTCTCTTAATTTCAAACCGTATCTTTTTAGCTTTAGATTGCATTTGAAAATTCTGTTGACCAATCCTGTTTCTCTTAATTTAAAAACGTATCTTTTTTAGCTTCAGATTTCATTCGAATTTCCTTCAAGTCTTTAGTGATTTTTGAATCAAATCCCCTTAATACATTGATCAAATTTTTATCAAAATTCAATCAAGTCTTCTTCGAATTTCAATCAAGTCTTCACTGATCTGCATCATGATTTGAATTCTGGACCGTATGATCTTTTGATCTCGACCAACTTTAGACCATGTGATCTAATCTGTACCATTTCGTCATCTTCTGATCTGTACCATTTCATGATCTTCTGATCTGGACCATTGATCTTCTGATCAGGACCAAGTCTGGACTAAGTCTTATGTTCTAGACCATGCTGTCTTCTGGTCTGGACCAAGTATGGACCAAGTCTTCTGTTTTGGACCATGCTATCTTCTGGTCTGGAACAAGTCTGAATTGAGTCTGACTTATGTTTCCTTCTGTTATGGACCAAGTCTCCTTCTGACAAGCTTCCTTTTAGTTTGGACCAAGTCTCCTTCTAACAAGCTTCCTTCTGGTCTGGACCAAGTCTCCTTATGGACTCTGCTTCCTTCTGATCTGGCTAAGAATACTATCCTCTAATGTTTTCCTTTGAAGACATCCTTTGGTATCCTTTGGAGGTATCTTCTAGTACCCTCTGGTGACATCCTCTAGTATCCTCTGGATGCATCAGCTGGTATCCTCTGGATGTATCATCTGGTGATATCTTCTGGCTGAATCTTCTGGTGGCATTTTTATCTTCTGGTGACATCTTCTGCTTTTGATTTGTATCTTTTGGAGGTATCTTCTACTAACGTCATCCTCTGGTGTATCCTCTGGTGACGTCATCCTTTGATTTTTGACATCCTCTGATTTTTCATTCTTCTAAGTCAAAATCTGATTTTCATAAAATACTTTTGTTAACATCAAAACTTTAATTGAAAGAACCAACTTGGTTCCTACAATATGGCTTTGTTATAGTAGATGATTACAATAGGTGGACATGGGTAAAATTTTTAAGAAGTAAGGATGAATCCCACAAAGTGTTTATCACTTTTTGCAAACAAATCATGAATTAAAAGGGTCTTAATATTATAACAAGTAGAAGTGATCATGGAGAAGAATTTGAGAACAAGTTCTTTGAAAGTTTTTGTGATGAGAATGGAATCTCTCACAACTTTTCTTCTCTTAGAACACCCCAACAAAATGGAGTTGTAGAAAGAAAGAATAGATCACTGCAAGAAATGGCCAGAACCATGTTAAATGTATGAATGTTGCAAAACACCTTTGGGCTGAAGCAATTAATACTTCACGTTACATTCAAAATAGAGTCTATATCAGATCCATATTGAATAAAACACCATATGAATTATTGAAAGGTAGAAAGCCAAACATCTCCTATTTTAAACAATTTGGTTGTACTTGTTATATGTTGAACACCAAAGATAACCTTGGAAAATTTGAGTCTCGATCTCAAAAGTGTACCTTCATTGGTTACTCTGAAAGATCCAAGGCTTATAGAATGTTTAATAGGGAAGAATCCATACATGTTAAATTTGACGACAAATAGGTTGACCTCGAAAAGTCAAAGCAAGATGATGATAGTGCAAGTTTACCAGAACCAAAGGAAGCTGATGTAGACAAACTAGAAGAACTCGTAAAAGTAGAGGATACAAGCAAACAAAGAAGAATACGACAAATTTTCAAAGGATGAATCTGAAGATAAGTCAGAAGAAAGATGTGGATGGAAGTATAAGTCAGCTCATCCTGAAACTGTAATCATTGGAAGTGCAAGTGATCCGTTAAGGACCAGATCATCACTTAAAGACACTAGTTTGTTTGGCTTACTCTCATCAATTGATCCTACCTATATTGATGAAGCATTGGCAGATAATGGATGGATTCTTGCAATGCAAGAAGAGTTAAATGAATTTGTAGAGGAATGATGTTTGGGATCTAGTACCAAGACCAGAAAAGAACATTATTGGAACCAAGTGGGTTTTCAGTAACAAGCTAAATGAAAAAGGTGAAGTGGTCAGAAACAAGGCAAGACTTGTTGCACAAGGCTACAGTCAACAAGAAGGCATTGATTACACTGAGACATTTGCTCCAATGGCTAGGTTAGAAGCTATTCGTATCCTACTCTCTTTTGCTGCAAATAATTACATTACATAATTTCTTCATATGCTAATCCACTTCCAGATATGAAAGCTAGTTCCTCTTCCTCTGAGTTTCCATTCTGATCCTCTGAATTATCCTATGATTCTGTTGTTGCCTTAAGAACATTCTTTTGCTTCTGGATATTGCTTTTTCTTGGGCTCATCATCTATAAGTTCAATTTCATGTGATCTAAGAGAGCTGATTAATTCTTCCAACTTAAGAGTATTTAGATCATTTGTTTCATGAATGGCAATGATCTTAGGTTCCACTTGGTTGGAAAACTTCTTAGTATCTTCTTCACATGACCAACAATAATATAACTCTTCTCAAGTATATTTCATCCTGAGACCAGAGATTGGAATCTGGAAAACATTGTTTCAATGTCTTCATCTTCTCTAATCTTGGACATCTCATACTTTTTAACTAGGAGGTTGGCCTTTGCTTCTTGAACTTGCTTGCTTCCTCCATTGGTCAGAGTCAGACTATCATAAATACTCTTTGATGTCTCCTTGTTAGTGCACTTGTCAAACTCCTTGAAAGTAATTACATTTATCATGAATGTTCTAGACTTATGATGCATCATGTACATCTTCTTATCAGCTTCCATTTCTTTCCTTGGAGCAGTATAACCATCTTCCCCTAAATCCCAAAGCTCAGGATCGTGTGAGATAAAGAAACTTCTTAGCCTGTCTTTCCAGTTCTCAATGTTCTCCATCAAACAAATGTGCTTTGTTGTTGTTTCTTCCAGCAGCTTCTTCACTGAATCCAAACATATTGAACCTCTGGATCTTTCCTCAAACACTATAAAGTGCTCAGCCTTGAAACCATGCTCTTATGCAAATTGAAGGTGCAAACACGAGAAGATGGGTTGAATTGTGTATAACTAAGTTGATAACTTTTTCAATATTTTAATAAACTGGTTTAGTCTTGATGATTTACTTAGAGTAGAAGCAATAACAAAACTAAGGAGTGCAGGAATAAAGTGACACAAGTAATTTATCTTGGTTCACTGCTAACTTGACTACATCCAGTCCCTTTACTCAAAAGGATTTAATCCACTAATTCAATAACTTGAATTACAATGCACCTGACCCTCCAAGCTAGTCTTCTCAAACAACCTGACAACCCCAGACGTTTGAGGACCACACACACATAAACTCTACCAGCCAAGTATTCTCCACACAATATGAAAACACCAAATTGTTGAAGGCACACTAACACCACTCTCGGGTTTGAATACAAAGGTTTGAAACTTGGGTAGTTTCTTCTAACAAGTTGATTATAACAATGACTATCACACTCTAAAAAAACACTTAGAAAATATTTCTTATTTGAACAAGTGTTTCTCTCTTTAGCCAATTCTTTATTTCTGAATCAAATATGAGCAATGCTTCAAGATTGATTTTGTTCATATCAATCTTTGCAAATTCTTCAGATTGATTATGCTTGTATTTTATTAAAATTGAGTTTGTAAATTCTTCACATTGATGTTGTTCATATTGAGTTTGTAAATTCTTCAAAAAGATATTGTTCAGATTGAGTTTGTAAATTCTTCACATTGATGGTGGTCATATTTTTTTCCGATTGAGTTTGTTAATTCTTCAGATTGATACTATTCGTATTTTGTTAAGATTGAGTTTGTAAATTTTTCAGATTGATATCGTTTGTATTTTGTTATGATTGAGTTTGTAAATTCTTTAGAATGATATTGTTTGTATTTTTTTAAGATTTCTTTTGCAAATTCTTCAAATGAAACTTCCTTCCTATTGCTTGCTTTGATCTAGGCGGGAATATATTGTTGGACCGGTTCTTGAACTTTCACAAGTAGGAATATGACTAAGTCCAATTCAGTATTATGTCCTTTGTCAAAATCTGAATCAGATCTTTTCAAATGACAGATGTATCTTCTTGTGAGTGTTTCTTCTTGTAAACAATTCTTGATCATATCTTCTTATAAATAATTCATTTCTTCTTGTGAAAATCTTGATACAATCTTCTTGTAAATAATTCATATCTTCTTGTAGATAAATCTTGATCAAATCTTCTTGTAAATAATTCATATTTTCTTTTCAACTTGGTCAAAGATTTTCTTTAATTATAAATATGAATCAAATCTTAGTTTAGATTGTCTTCAAAAACTTGAATTTTCTTTCATACTTTGTGAAGTCAAATATATTGTTTTCGTAAAATACTTGCAATAAATAAAAAATATAAGTATACAACCAACTTGATTCCAACAGAAGCACATTCTAATTATAGATTTGGGTAGGCTGCTTGTTGTTGTAAATGACACATATAATACTTGAACACATGTCCCAAGGTGTTAGAGTATGTTGCTTAAATTTCCTTTGTAATATGGGTAAACGTTCACTTCTTTCAGAGTAATCATCCTATTTTCTAAGGATGTTTATGATCAACATCTGCTTTGTATGAAGACGTCCTCGTCATGGAGACATCCTCTTATGTAATGATCATGCAAACTACAACAACACACTTTCTTAAAAGTGCATTCTTATATCTTACGTGTTTTTTTAATAGAATACAATAACACTAAATCTGTGTTAAATGCGTGTTCTTAAATCCAAAATCACTTAGATAACCAAAACTTAGTTTTCACCCCTATAACTAAAATCATGAATTAAAGCCTAAACAAGTGGCTTACAAGACCAAATCTTAAAATTGATGTAGAAATGACTGAAACTCTTTACCATCTATTCAAATAGGTTAAAATATATTTTGAAACAAAAAGAGAGATTAATACAAGTAGTATAACTAAGATATGGCCTCTAGGTTCTAGAATCAAGCTAACTTAAGCGAAAAAAGAGCTAGATGATTTTGGAATGGAACGTTTCCTATAGTTTTATATTTCCAAATTAAGTTACTTAAGGGTAACACTAAAAATTTATTAACAAATACGTAGGGCTCAAAACATGCATAATTAGCACGCCATTTGGATGACACACCTAAGCTGAAAGAGGATCAACACACATCAACATAATAGATGGCCGAAGCAAACAGAGAAAACCTAAAAACCGATAAACTTTTAAATTGGACTACAGTAATTACAAAAAATCACATAATGGAAACATTCATGGGAATGGTGAATATAAGTTTGAAGTAATTTCCTTACGAAAATCACGCGATTAGGCAGAATCAAAGAAAGACGTAGTTTTTTAGCGTGTTTCTGAACTTTGGGCCATAAGTTGAGTTTATAAACTTTGAGTTTTAATGTAATTATTTACATACTAATCCTTGCTTGCTCCACATACTATAACTTAAGCTCTGGATATCAGATTGATGCGTGCGAGTAAGCGTTGGAAATCTAAGAGTTGTGTTACAATTTTTATGTTGGAGAAAATGTCAACTCAAAACTTTACTTGGTCAACACTGCTGATTACGTGACCTGGGCTTTTGTAATAATATTTAGTATTGGGCCACTTGTTTTTTTTTTTTTTGCCTTGTAGCTTTTAGAGCCCAAAATGAGTAAAGCAGTTTTGAGAGAAGGTTGATGGAAGACTGATTTCTAGGATTAATCCACTGTTTCAAAATTTCATTAAGACCTTGAGGTTAATATTATAATGTCAATTTCGAGTTGATGATTTTATTTCTTTTTCATTTGATTATATTGTTATTCTGATTGATAATCTTGGTAGGATTGATAAATTTGGTTGGACAAAATTCGATTTCTAAATTAATTAACTGTAGTTTTTTGACATTTGATTATTAACTATAATCCATCAAAGAAACAAAATTTACATAGGGTTGATTACTCTTGTTTGATCAATTCTACAGTCAAACGGGAATAGAGTCATAATTTAGAAATTGCATTTGTTGATAGAATCTCTGAATTTCTTGAACCAGTGGATTAATCGTTCCAACATACGTGATTGTAATTCATTTTCCTTAATGTGTCCGGGCCTAAATTCAATCCTCCTTCTTTTTATATTGATTCTAAAATTTGTTAATATTTTCATGAATCCTTGACGACTCGAGTTGTGGCCCTAAACTATGTTTTAATTACTTGTATTTGGCCCAGAGCGAGAACTGATCAAATTAGCGTCGTTACCGGGTACTCTCTAATAACAATATTAGCCAATTTTAAAATCCTACTAACCCTACTAACAACGTTTTTTGTGTTTTGTTGCTCTACAAGTTGTGTAGGCTCGATTTTAAATGTTTGCTAGTAAAAAAATGGATTTTTAGGCAACTATCTTGGATTGCTCTGAATTTTTGCTAGGAAACCAAAAAAAAAATAAGGAACAGGACTCCCATATCTTATGGGATTTTAGTCCTCAAATCCAAAAAAAAATTGCACTATCTTTATTTGATTTTTAGAATATTTTTGTGGTAAGACTTTTGATCATGAAATAGATAAGACTTTTCATTTACTTCGTAGACTCAACAGAGTTGCTATTGCTAACAAATTAGGTAGGGAAAGTGATTATGTGTTCAATCATATGTTATTCGACTCTAAGTGTGAGTTCACTAATCACAATATGGACAATAGAACCTTAAGACAACTTGCTGCACCCGATGTCACTTATAATGCATTGGGTATCAAATATCATGAATTTACTGTACCATTTGAACTTACATCTGGTTTGATACATTTGCTTCCAAATTTTAATAGTCTTGTAGGAGACAATCCTAATAAACACCTAAAGGCATTCCATGAAATAGATAAGACTTTTCATTTACTTCGTAGACTCAACAGAGTTGCTATTGCTAACAAATTAGGTAGCGAAAGTGATTATGTGTTCAATCATATGTTATTCGACTCTAAGTGTGAGTTCACTAATCACAATATGGACAATAGAACCTTAAGACAACTTGCTGCACCCGATGTCACTTATAATGCATTGGGTATCAAATATCCTGAATTTACTGTACCATTTGAACTTACATCTGGTTTGATACATTTGCTTCCAAAGTTTAATAGTCTTGTAGGAGACAATCCTAATAAACACCTAAAGGCATTCCATGCTGTGTCACTTGTTTTAAAGCCCAAAATGAATACGATATATTTTTAATTTCTTTTCATAAGTCGCATTCTATTTTTATTAATTAGAAGTACTTGCGAGACAACTTGCGTTGTTTCCCCTATGCTACATTTTTATTTGTTGTATTTGACCTGTGTGCGACAGTAGGTGAGATGTGCACACACAAGCTGAGGCTAAAAGGTGATGAAAGGGTTAACATGGGGTACAATGTTTCAACCCTCATTCACCCATGTCCCAAAAATGCAAAGATCCAACGATTTTTTCCATTCCGTGTATCATAAACAATAGTCAATTTGAAAATGCCATGTTAGATTTATAAGTTTCCATTAATTTTATGCCTACATCTAACTTTAACTTTCTTGCCCTTGGACCTTTACATGTATTACCATTCACTTGGCGAACAAAAGCAATGCTCGGTGAGATAGACTAGTGAAGGATGTACTTGATCGACTTTATGACTTGATATTTCCCGCAAATTTTTACATTCTAGACATGGAGGTGTTGGAACCAAGTTGGTTCTTCCAATTAAAGTTTTGATGTTAACAAAAGTATATTATGAAAAATCAGAGGATGACTTCACTAGAGGATGACATACCAAAGGATGACATACCAGAGGATGTCATCAGAGAATGACGTCAGCAGAATATTCCTCCAAAAGATAAAAATCAGAAGCAGAAGATGTCATCAAAGGATGACGTCACCAGAAGATAAAAATGCCATATGGCCCAGGTTAGAAGGAAGCATGTCTAGAAGGAGACTTGGTCCAGACCAGAAGGAAACATTGTCCAGACTTGGTCCAGACTAGAAGATAACATGGTCCAGAACAGAGGACTTGGTCCATACCAGAAGATAGCATGGTCTAAAATAAGAAGACTTGGTCTAGACCAGAAGATAGCATGGTCCAAAACAAAAGACTTGGTCCAGACATGGTCTAGATAAGAAGATCAATGGTCCAGATCATAATATCACACAGTCCAAATCATGAGAGAGAATGGTACAGATCAGATCACATGGTCTAGACTTGGTCCAGATCAGCAGATCATACAGTCCACAATTTAAATCATATTACAGACCAGTGAAGACTTGATTTAAAATTCGAGGAAGACTTGATTGAATTTTTATAGAAATTTGATCAAAGTATTAAGGGGATTTGATTAAAAAATCACTGTAGACTTGAAGGAAATTCGAATGAAATCTGAAGCTAAAAGATACAATCTGAAATTAAGAGACACAGGATTGGTCAATGAGAATTTTCAAATGAAACCTGAAGCTAAAAAGATACGCTTTGAAATTAAGAGAAAAATGATTGGCCAACAGAATTTTCAAAGGAAATCTGAGCAGGATTTATCTCAAATTTATGCTTGGACAAAGCCCTAATTGCAGCTATAAAATGAGGCTTCAGGCAACAGCATTAAGCATCAAAAAACACATAACTCAAGCTTAAAATTCAAAGTTATCCAAGAGTTCAATAGAGAGAAATACTTGAGTGCAAAAGTAATATTTTTTAAGTGTTTTCGAGAGAGAAATTTAGTGCAAGAATCAGTTTTCCAGAAGCAACAAAAGAGTGCAAGAATCAGTGCAGCAATCAGCTTTCCAGAAGCAACTTTGCAGATTTCCAAACCTTTGTAATCAAACCCGTTAGAGGTGTAGATTCCTTCTCTAATCTGGGGTTGTCAGATTGATAGGAGAAGAGTTCACTTGTAGAGTCAAGGTGCTGTTATCATTCCTCAAAAGTCTGAGGTTGTTAGACTGTTTGGGAAGACTGACTTGGAGGGTCAGGTGTTGTAATTCAAAGGTTTTGAATTAGTGGATTAAAGCCTTCCGAATGAAGGAACTGGATGTAGCCAAGTTAATGGTGAACCAGGATAAATCGTTGTGTTCTTATGTTGTTATTATCCACTGTTGAGTCTGATTAATTATTCATCAAATAACTCACATCAACATTCAACAAAATAGCAAAAGAATTCAAGTTTGGCAAACACAATTAAACTTCCCCTTCTCGTGTTTGCACCTTCAAAAGGGGGAGACCATTCTTGAAAACTCCTTCAACAAAAAATGATGTTTATGCTGGAACTTTATCCATGGAATTTGGTGATAGCATTGTAAAATTCCACATCTTTGATTCAAGGAAAAATTCCATGGAAGAGCATTCTATTTTTCAAATTGAATTTCTTATTAATTTGGTTGATGAAACAAACCCTGATGTGTTTTCTAATGATTTTCCTTCACTGTCTGGTTTTGATAAAACTTATACTTGCAATTTTTGCACAGATACTCTATTGTGCTCTGTGTGTGATGAAATCAAAGCTGCTTTGCAGGTTGATCAATTTGTTTTTATATTTCTATTAACATCATTGATTTTGGAGAGGTAGCTTCTACGACAAATATTCAACCCTCCATTGAGCAGCCACCAACTCTAGAGCTTAAACCAGTTCCAGAAATTTTTAATATGCATATTTATAGGGGAGTGGAGAACGGCCTGTGATAATTTCAGCTAAACTTGCATATGAATAGGGATATAAGTTGCTACAAATAATGAGGAAGAGCAAGAAGGAATTGGATGGACCTTTTCTTATATTTCTGGTATTAGCTCGTCCGTGTGAATGCATAAGATACTACCGGAGGATGGGGAAAAATCAGTTAGGCAGCCCCAAAGATAGCGTAACACCTTAATTTTGGATGTTGTAAAAAAAGAAGTGACCATGCTCTTACAAGTTGGCAATGAGGTAGCCCCGATAGTTAGTGGGTCGGTCCGGTTCAGGTAGTCTCAATGAAAAATGGACACATCGTGGTTAGAAATGAGAATAATGAACTTATCCCCACAAAGTGCATAATAGATGGAGGGTATGCATCGATTATAGAGAACTGAACCATGTAACCAGGAAGAACCATTTTCCTTAACTTTTATTGATTAGATGCTTGAACTGTTGGTTGGTAAGTCACATTATTGTTTTCTTGATGGTTTTTCAGGTTATTTTCATATCCTAATTGTACTAGAGGACCAAGAAAAGACAACACTTTCCAACGGTGCATGATTAGTATCTTCGCTGATTTAATAAAAATTGTATAGAAGTTTTCATAGATGATTTTACTATGTATGGTTCATCATTTGATGCATGCATGAATAGTTTAGATAGAGTTCTGCATAGATGCATTGAAACAAACCTTGTGCTAAATTATGGAAAATGTCACTTTATAGCTGAATATGGCATAATTTTGGGACTTGTGATCTCTCGCCACCCATATGAAAAAGGGGATATAGGTGGATCCTGTTAAGATTGATGTGATTTCTAATTTTCCTTACCCATATGGCATTTGTGAGATTCGTTCTTTTCTTAACTATGCAGGTTTTTACAAGTGCTTTATCAAGGATTTTAGCAAGATCGCTTTTTCGCTGTCAAATTTGTTGCAAAAAGATGTCATTTTCACCTTTGATGAAAACTGCAAGATGGCGTTTGATTGCTTAAAAAAAGAGCTGATCTCTACTCCCATCATTCAGCCACCCAAATGGATGATGACCCCACCCCATTCAAGACGACTTCCCTTTTGAGCAGCTTTTACATTTGCTTGAGATAACTTGTTTTGTTGATTTAGTTAATTATCTAGTTGTTGGAGTTCTTCCTACATATGCATCTAGAGCATATATACATAAGATTAAAATTGATGCCAAATACTATATGTGGGATGATCCATATCTGTGGAAATGATGTCCTGATTTAATCCAGACCTGATCCAGATCAAGAGGTAAATGTACATAATTAAATATCCTTTGTCCAGAGTTAATTTCAGTTCAATCCAGGCCTAGTCTAGAATTGGTCCAGATCAGAAGGAAGGTGTTCAGATCAATGGTCCAAGTTTAAGCATCATGGCCCAGTGTTGGCCGAGATCAGAAGATCAAACCATATGGCCCAGTGATGGCCGAGATCAGAAGATCAGAATGTGTGGTCCAGTGTTGGCCGAAATCAGAGGATCACAGCAGATCACTTAGTATGAATCATGCGGTCGAGATTGAATCATGATAAGTGGAGTCGTGATTATACTTAATCAAAGTATTAAATGGATTCGATACAAAAATAAAGTGAAGTCTTGTGGAAATCAGAAGCTATTGGCAGGAAGAAAGATTTGTTCCATAATTAAATAAAGTCAGGATTGGTCAAAGTTACTTTCGAAGGCAATTTGGAGCAGAAAAATATATGTTTTTTATTTAAGAGAAACCCGATTGGACAAGTTATTTTTGCAAGAGAATCCAACAAGATACAACTCGAATTTAAGCTTGGAAGAGACCCTAATCTGCATCTATAAAAGGAGGCTCAAGGCAGAAGACTTAGCATCGAAAATCAAAAAAGAGTCATACACTTCCAAAAGCAAACACTCAAGTTTTTAGTGAGGTTAATTGTGAGTTTTAGCTTTCCAGAAGCAAGCACTCTTGTTTTTCTTTCCCTTGTGTTAGATCTAAGTTGTTGAAGTAGAGTCTACAATCTGAGGGAGTCAGAAGGGGTAGCAGATTACTTAGCAATTAGATTCAAGACGTTGTAATTCCTTCTACAATATGGGGTGTCAGATTGGTAGGAGAAGACTTGACTTAAGAAGTCAAGGTGATGTATTCCTTAAAAGTCTAGGATTGTTAGACTGTTTGAGAAGACTGACTTGGAGGGTCAGTGGTATTGTTGTAATTCAAGGTTTTGAATTAGTGAAATCCTTCAAAGTGAAGGGACTGGACGTAGCCTCATTAACGGTGAACCAGTATAAAATTTTGTGTTTTTATTTTTACTTTATATCCGCTGCTAACTCTGTTTGATTCATACGTCAGGTTTTGTTATAAAACTGCAAAAACAGAAAAAGTATTCAAGTTAGTCAAACACAATTCAACCCCCTTCTCGTGTTTGCACCTTCACATTAAACTAACATAAATGTTAGTCAGTTTTAGCGTAATGTACTGATCACAAAATATTGAGCTAATCAAGAGTCAACAAAAAGATTAAGCTTTTCTAAGCTACCCCTAATTGTTAGATCCTAAAACTTCTTAAAAGATTCCTAATTCTTCTCCTTTAATTGGCATCATAAAAAAGATAAGGGATCCAACTTGGAAGGAGAAGGGTCATCTAAGGATGAAGAAGTGGAAGGCCAAGGAATATCTTCTTTGATGATAATCCAATTGGGAGGAGGTTTAGTGATGAAGGGGAGATTGGGAATAATGTTTCTAGAGATCCAATCAAAAAGCAGAGCATTCAGGGCAAAAGAATTGTAAAAGGAATTAAGAATGATGGTATTGCATTCAAAGAACTTTTTCAGGTCCTTCTTTGTCTTACTTACTTCCCTTTCATGTTAGGAATGCTTAGGATGAAGAACATCCTCATCATGCACTTTTTTTTCCAGAACAGGTGGCTTTGTCCTTTTTAGAAGCATAAGCCTCTTTGAAGGTAGAGGTATCAAAGGACTCAAAAACAATAAACACATTAATCAAAGGATTTTAAGTAGGCACTTTTGTATGTGGAGGAACAAATGAATCATAAATGGAGCCATGAGAAACTAAAAATCGGCTTATGGCCTCAGAACCAAGAGTGGAAATATGGCTTATTATGGGTAAAAAGAATAATGGTGAGAAGTTGGAAGCTAAGTTTGCAGCATGTTAAATAAGATAAATAGGGTGAGACTCTTTAGTTTGGACGTTCAACTCCTTGAGTGGAATGGAGTTTGTAGAAGGTTCATCTAGATTAGCAGTAAATGCTTGAGCATGATGAGTAGGAGTTTCTTCACCAGTAAGTTGTGAAGGTGCAAACACGAGAAGGGGGGTTGAATTATGTTTGTACTACTTGAATTATTTTTCTGTTTTTGATGATTATTTGAAATCTGAAATATAATCAAGTAGAGTTAGCAGCGGACAAAGTAAAATAACACAATGATTTATCCTGGTTTAACATTAACTAGGCTACATCCAGTCCCTTCCCCTCGAAGGATTTTTCCACTAATTCAAAAACTCTGAATTACAACAACACTACTGACCCTCTAAGTCATTCTTCCCAAATAGTCTAACAATCCTAGACTTTTGAGGAACACAGCACCTTGACTTCACAAGTCAAGTCTTCTCCTACCAATCTGACAACCCCAGATTGTAGAAGGAATTACAACACCTTGAATCTAATTGCTAAGTCACCTGCTACTTCTTCTAACTCTTCAGATTGTAGACTCTACTTCAACAATATAGATTTACCACAAAGGAACGAAAACAAGAGTGCTTGCTTCTGGAAAGCTGATACTCACAATTAACCTCACTGAAAACTCGAGTGTTTACTTCTTGAAGTGTATGACTCTTTTACGTCTTCTGCCTTGAGCCTTTTTTTATAGATGAATAATTAGGGTTTCTTCCATGCTTAAATTCGAGCTGTATCTTGTCCAGATTCTCTTGCAAAAATAACTTGGCCAATCGGGTTTCACTTAAATAAAAAACAAATCTTTTTAGCTCCAGATTGCATTTGAAAATTCTGTTGACCAATATTGTTTCTTTTAATTTCAAACCATATCTTTTTAAGCTTCTGATTGAATTCGAATTTCTCCAAGTCTTTAGTAATTTTTGAATCAAATCCCCTTAATACTTTGATCAAATTTCTATCAAAATTTAATCAAGTCTTCTTCGAATTTTAATCAAGTTATCACTGATTTTCATCATGATTAAATCTGGACCGTTTGATCTTCTGATCTCGACCACATCTGGACCATATAATCTGATATGCCCCAATTTTGTGATCGTCTGATCTCGGCCAACACTAGGCCATATGCTCTGATCTTTTCATCTCGGCCAACACTGGACCATGATACTTTTAATCTGGACTATTGATCTGAACATTTTCCCTCTGATATGGACCAAGTCTAGACAGAGTCTGGATTGAATCTGAATTAAATTTGGACTTATAATATTTTAATCTGGACATTTACCATCTGATCTGGATCAAGTCTGGATTAAATATGGACAATCATTTCTTCTGATCTTGACTGAGTTTTATGCTCTGGACCATGCTATCATCAGGTCTAGACTAAGTCTGGACTAGTTAGCTTTTGCTCTGGACCAAGTCACTTGTTCTGGACCAATTATCTTCTACTCTGGACCAAGTCTGGACTGATTCTTATTTCACGACCAGGCAATCTTCTGGTCATGATTAATTCTGGACCAAGTCTGACTTATGATTCCTTCTGGTCTGGACCAAGTCTCCCTCTGACAAGCTTCCTTCTGGTCTGGACCAGGTCTCCTTCTGGACTCTTCTTCCTACCGATCTGGGCCAGGAAAGATATCCTCTGATGATGTTATTTGACCTTTGATATTTTTCCTTTGATAACATCCTCTGATATCCTCTAGAGGTGTATCCTTTGGTGCCTTCAGGATGCATCCTCTGGTACCTTCTAGATTTATTATCAGGCCTAACCTTCTGGTGACATTTCTATCCTCAGGTTGCTTCCTCTGGATGTATCTTCTGGTGGTGTCATCCTCTGATTTTGCACAGCTTCTGATTTGTTCTTCTAAGTCAAAATACATTTTACATCAAATACTTTTGTTAACATCAAAACTAAGTATAGAACCAACTTGGTTCCAACAAGTTGCTCATGGATATCAAAATGTAAATTCATAGGAGGATTTTTTAGATGTTCTTTCTTAGCAGTAACATTCTCATCTATATGAGTGTTTTCATGATGGTCTTCCTGCTGGTTAGTTTCAAAATAAGGCATAGGGTGATCTTCATCAACCTACTCATGTTCAGTGGTTTCAGCTCCTTTTTCAGCCTGAGATACTTTAGTATCTTCCTTATCCTTTTCGTTTTCTAGCTGAGTGACTTCATCGCCCCAGCTTTAGCAACTTTCTCACGTTCCACATAAGCTTGCTCACACTTCAACAAATTTTTCTTTATTTTGATCATCATGATCAAAGACAATTTGACTTTTGTCAAAAGTTTCCTCATAAATATGATCATCCACGTGATCATTTTCACCTTATGTGGTAGAGATTTTTGGAATTGAACCTAAAATAGGAAATGATTGATACTTCATCTTCAAAAGGTATTTGGAGGTGCTTGAAAATGTAGGTGAGTGTGATTCCACAAGGCATGGTAGCTATCCTTTTGGGGTCTTTTAAGGCTTTTAGCATGAAGTTAAAAATGATAAAAAGTAAATTGATGGGGATTTCATTTAGCATGTAGTGAATGATCATAAGATCAATATCGATCACCTTGTCAAAATTCCCTATTCTAGGAACTAGAGAGTGAAGACTCGTGCTATGAAAGTTTTTACTAATGGTTGGAGATTAGAGGATATTTTTTCACCTTGAGGGTCAAGCAAGATTTTATTAAGATCCTCTGGTTTGGTGATTTTGATGTTATCATACCAAATATCTTTAGGAAAATATCTTCCTTCATTTGGAATGTTCAAAGCCTCCAAAATAACTTGAGAAGTGATCCTCAAAGTCATGTCTTGGAATTTTGAGAGAAGTACGTTCTTGTGTTCATCATTCTCCATAGTTGAGTAGAATCCTCTCACAACTCTTGGGTAATGTTTTTCAGCTATTTGAAGGAAGTTGGTCCAGCCAAACTTGTCAATAACACTTTGAATCTCCATCGTTCTTTCTTGATGTTGGGAAGATCAAAGTATCTTCCGCACACAATGGAAAAACATGCCCATTTCTTTTGAAAAATATCTTCTAAATTTTTGTTTCCAAAAATAGATTTTCTTGAAAACATTGGAGACTGAAATGTTTTAGGAATTGACAAGATTGAAGATTTTTTATTTCCTTCGGAGACATGGGATTTTGAGATAAGTTTGGATGAACATGATTTTGGAGGAACCTTCGATGGGGACTTTGAATCACGTTTTGGATCAGAGCAGGTTTGGATGGAGTCGCTTTTGAAGAACAAACATTTTTCAAACATATCTGATAAGGTTTCTTCTGAATCATTTTCAGAATCAAACCCGTTTTGAACCACATTTTTAGTTTTTCTACCATTCTTTTGGTTCCAATACCAGCTTGGAGTCTCAACGATTTTCTAGATAGTATAGAAGAAGATGATGATTTTAAGATTTTGGGTTTTTGCTATTTTGGCTTTTTAAGGTGAGAATGAGTTGAGGATGACGGTGGAGGATTGTTCTGATGTGGAAGAGGAGGAGCAACAGTGAGTGGTTGAGGTTCGATGGTTGGAAATGATGGATTAGGTTGAGAATTGATAGCAGCTCGATTTACAACTCCCTTTGTTTTGGCCATGATTGTGTATGGTTGTGATGAGTGTTAGAGAGAAATAAGAGTTTAGATTATGAGATAAAGAGGTTTAGAATGAAAGTTTTTAAAACCTTTCATTTGATAAATGTAATCGTTGAGGGAGATGAAAAGTAAGGGGAAAGTCTATTGGTTACTATCCAACATATATTAATTTGAATTCTTAGTGATGAGGGAGTGACGTGGCTCATAGGTTCATTCATTAACCTCCTCAAGTGAGGTCCTGTGTGACGAGAACGTTCATTGTCTGCTAAAAATAAGAATTCCTAATTGAACAATTTGATAATATCATTCACATAATAGATTTAAGGGTTTGGTAAATATATCAACTAATTCCTTTTTCTGCACATGATCACATATAAAACGATGCTTGATTTCTATATGCTTTGATCTTGAATGCTTAATAGAATTTTTAGACAAATTTATAGCACTCGTGTTGTCACATAGTATAGGTATATTTGTGTACTTTAGTGAGTAATCCTCCAATTGATTTTTTACCCATAATATCTGAGAACTACAACTTGTTGAAATGTACTCGGCTTTAGTAGTTGATAGATCAATTTTGTTTTGTTTTCTGCATGACCAATGAGAGCTTCTCCAAAAAATTGACAAGCTCCACTAGTGCTTTTACTTTCAAGTTTGTTTCCAGCATAGTCAACATCACAATAAGCTACAAGATCAAAATGAGAACCTTTGTTATACCAAATGCCAAGATTAGTAGTACCAACTAAATATCTGAAAATTCTTTTTACTGTAGTATGATGAGATTCTTTTGGACCTAAGAGAAATCATGAACATAATTATACTACAAAGACTATATCAGGTCTGCTTGCAGTATGTAGTAAAGATCCAATCATTTTTCTATATTCTTTTTCAAATACAGATTTTCCATTGTCATCTTTGCTTAAACTTGATGATGGATGCATATGGGTTGCCATAAATTTTGCCTCATTCGATTTATATTTATTGAGAAGATCTTTAATGTATTTTTCTTGTGAAATAAGAACACCATCTCAAGTTGTTTTATTTGATTACCAATAAAGAGTTTTGAAAAGTCCTCACACATATTATATTTGTAGCACCAAAGATAATATCATCAACATATACTTGAACAATCAATAAATCTTTTCTATGAGATTTTTTGAAAATATTGTGTCAATTTTTCCTCTAGAAAAGTCATTATTGATTAGGAATGTACTTAACCTTGAAAACATGATTTGGTTTATATTCATTCATGAAACAAGAAGGTTGATGCACATAAACTTCTTCATTTAACAAACCATTTAGAAATGCTCTTTTGTAGAACAAGACACACAAGAAAAAGGGGTTTGAATTGTGTTTTATTTTAAACTGTTTTAACAAGGCTAAAAATAAAATGATGAAAACAAAGCAAATAAATAGAAAAATAAAACAACACAACCTTTATCCAAGTTCACCACCAACACGGTAGCTACGTATAGTCCCTTCAACCTGAAGGATTTAATCCACTCATTCACCAACTAAATTACACTTCCACTAAACACTTACTAGTAAAACCGACTCTATTCAACTCTTCTCAACCTTTTAGCATAGTACAGTCAAGCTGTTGAGGGATGCAGCCGCTACAAGGCTAGGTTACCAAAGAACATGTTTAAGGGTTTTCTGAATAACTGTCACAAGAAGCTGTTTACAAAGTTATATTCTCATAAAATATTTCTCAACACTTAGACAAGACAAAAGATTAAGAGCTAGAGTGCAAATACAATTGTATTGTGCTTATTGTGGATCGTTATTGCTTATGTCTTTCATATTTAATACTTCTATCTCTTTTACTCCTATTTTTTAAGAATGAGTAGCTAAACTCTCTATTGTTTTGGATGAATGTAACTTAATGAAAACCTGTATAGTTTAATTTGATTTATGATTATTCGAATGAATTCAGCTTGAAACGAGAAATGACTCTTTGAGTTCTTGGATATTAATAATTTTTTACTTTGTTGTCTAAAGATAGATGTAGACACTTAAAAACCAAAATAATTTCTGATAATTGATATTTTATAATTCACTAAGAGATTATGGATTAAAAGGAAGATTAAACGTTCAATCATTAAGAGAATAAGATTGAAAACTCTTGGAAATTTGTAGCAACTTATTCAATGATTTCGGTAATTGTGTTCAAATTGTGGCTTAAGGTTAGATTAATAGTGAAATTCATCCCTGACATTTTTATTAGTATAAAGTCATTATTTTTATCTAGTTAACCTGAAAATTTGCAATCAAATTCGAAATCTCTTTGTTCAATTTGGTAATTAATTATCGTTCGATAGTATAACACAGTCCTTGAATTCGTCACACGATACTTACCATTTTAATATTACTTGCAACGATTCAGTACTCTTGCTGAAATTACTATCAGTAGATGATCTCACAATCAGTTGAAAGGATTGTTTATGTTTAGAAAGATAGATTTGAGATCAGGTTATCACCAGATTCGTGTGAAGGCTAAGCATGTCCCAAAAAAAACGTTTAGAACTTGTTATGGTTACTATAAAACTGATAAGATCATAATGAACATGTATTTTTGTTGACCCTGCAGGAGAAGCTGTTATTCGCAAAAATATATAAGTGTGAGTTTTGGTTGGAAAATGTGAGCTTTTTAGGCCATAAAATTCTCGAAGTGGTATAGTTGTGGATTTGACAAAATATCTATGAAAGAAATATTATTAAACTACCCTTCCCTTTATTTTTTAGAAGTCACTAAAATTTTATATCTCACCCCTTTAGTTTTATTTCCTTAGTAGTTGGATGAACTAGAGATGGGTTGAAGACAGAGGAATAATTCCATACAAACTGGCATTTAAATTTTATGTATGGATCCAATTGCCAGGTTCCAGATAAATGGTGTCGGGTCTTACATTTTGGTATCAGAACCAGATCGATTCATTAGGACTATGGGTTACGGGTTAGGAATTAGAACAGTACTTACTATGCATTCTAATTATCATTTCACATAATATTATGTTTGATCAGCTTAGTATTCTATGTATGGTATGCATAAGTATGGTTGAAAGATCCAGAAGGAGGGGAAGGCCAAGGAGGAATACCCGACCTAAAGATAGTTTGACCCAACGCCTGCTGAAGAACCCTGGGAAAAGGTGATGGAAGCTACTCAAATGCAAGCCTTAACTACCCATAATTTTCTGCAACAAATGGCATTACAAAGAGATGGCACTCAAAATGCCAATACGACGTTATATGATTTCCTTAAGTTGCAGTCTCCAACCTTCTTGGGCAGCCACAATCCCTCAGAGTCTCAAGGTTGGCTGGATGAGATCAAGAAGGCATTTGAAGTAGTGTCATGCACTAAAGAACAAAAAGTGGCATTTGTTGCCCACCCACTGAAGGGTGAGGCAGAGTACTCGTGGAGAGGTGCAAGGACTTATCTTCAGACTCAAGGAACCCTTGTGAAATGGCATTTCTGGACAAGTACTATCCATGAAGTGCCAGAAGACAAAAAGAGCTGGAGTTTGTGCATATGCAACAAAGAGACATGTTTGTTGCCGAATTTGAAGAACTGGCTAGGTTTTCCATGCATACCCAATATGCACCTACTGAAGAGTGGAATAAAAACCACTTAAAGTGGGGATTGATGTCTTAAATCAGAGGAAATATAGTCATATGGAGCCTACCAATTATTCCACTCTGGTACACAAGAGCTATATGGTGGAGGACAATTTAAAGAAGGTACAAGAGGAGAGGCAGGCTAAGTGCAGCAAAAGAGATAATCTCAAAGGTTTGTTCACCAGTTGAAGGTAAAGACTCCTCAAGGGAAGGGAAAGCAAGTACAGGCCTCGCGTTCTCCAAGAGCAAGGAAGAGTGTTAAGTGTGGCAAGGAACATGGAGGAGAGTGTTTGGTTGGGAAACAAGTGTTAGACTTATGGGTTATTCCTGTCCAGAGCATCAAAAAAAGGATATTCCAACTCAATTTTTCTTTACTTGAATTACCTTTTCCCTTAGCTGTAACGACTACAACTAAGAATTTAGTCGAAACTTCCTTAATGTGTCATCAGTGTCCAATTATCTTATTTAATATATTTAGCTTGCTTACCCCTTAATGGATAAGACATTGTACTAGGAATGGACTGAATTTTTGAACATTTAGTGACTCTGGTCTGCCATGGTAAGGAAATTATCATTCCTCTATGAAATCCCCAACCAGAGCAACCAGAACCTCCTTCCCTATCCAAAACTCCCCCTTTCTTCCAATGTTTGAACAATGGGGGTCATCGCATACTTTTGCTGTTATCTTTTTACTCAGGGTCAGAAATAGATTTAGCAAACATTCCATTGGTCAGTGAATATGAGGATGTCTTTCCAAAAGATGTGACATCCCTGCCTACAAAAAAGAGAAATAGAGTTTTCTATATACTAGGTCCCTGGAACAGGACCAATCTCCATTGCCCCATATAGAATGTCTCCACTAGAGTTTAGTAAGTTGAAGAACCAATGAAGGTGCAAACACGAGAAGGGGGGTTGAATTGTGTTTGTCAAACTTGAATTCTTTTGCTGTTTGTTGAGTGTTGATGCGAATTATTGGATGAATAATTGATCAGACTTAGCAGCGGATAATAACAACTTAAGAACACAGCAATTTATCCTGGTTCACCATTAACTTGGCTACATCCAGTTCATTCATCCTAAAGGCTTTAATCCACTATTTCAAAAACTTTGAAATACAACACCTGACCCTTCAAGCCAGTCTTCTCAAACAGCTTGACAACCGCAGACTTTTGAGGAATGAAAACAGCACCTTGACTCTACAAGTCAAGTCTTCTCCTACCAATCTGACAACCCCAGATTGAAGAAGGAATCTACACCGCTATCAGGTTTGATTACAAGGGTTTGGAACTCTGCAAAGTTTCTTTTGGAAAATTGATTTGTTGCACTGAATTTCTCTCTCGAAAACACTTAGAAAATTTTTGCTTTTGCACTCAATTGATTCTCTCTTTTGAACTCTCTGATTGTGTTGAATATGAAGCTTGAGTTCTTGTGTTTTTCGATGCTTGATGTTGCTGCCTGAAGCCTCCTTATATAGCTGCAAATTGGGCTTTGTCCAAGTTTAAATTCGAAATAGATCTTGCTCAGATTTCCTTTGAAAATACTGTTGGCCAATCCTGTTTCACTTAAATAAAAATCGTATCTTTTTAGCTTCAGATTGCATTTGAAAATTCTGTTGACCAATCTTGTTTCTTTTAATTTCAAACCATATCTTTTTAAGCTTCAGATTGCATTCGAATTTCTTCAAGTCTTCAGTAATTTTTGAATCAAATCCCCTTAATACTTTGATCAAATTTCTATAAAATTTAATCAAGTCTTCTTCGAATTTTAATCAAGTCTTCACTGATTTGCATCATGATTTAAATTCTGGACCGTATGATCTTCTGATCTCGACCAACTCTGGACTATGTAATCTGATCTGCGCCAATTATGTGATCCTCTTATCTCGGCCAAAACTTGATCATATGATCTGACCTGTACTATTTTATGATCTTCTGATCTCGGCCAACACTGGACCATGATACTTAAATCAGGACCATTGATCTGAACATTTACCCTCTGATCTGGACCAAGTCTGGACTGAGTCTGGATTGAATCTGAATTAAATATGGACTTATGATATTTTAATCTAGACCATTGATCTTTTAATCAGGACATATATCCTCTGATATGGATCAAGTCTGGATTAAATCTGAACCAAGTCTGAACTAAGTCTGGATTAAATCTGGACTAAGTCTTATGTTCTGGACAATCATATCTTCTGATCTGGACTGAGTTTTATGTTCTGGACCATGCTATCTTCTGGACTGGACCATGTCTGGATTAAGTCTGGACTGATTCTTATACTCACGACCATGCTATCTTCTGGTTAGGACTATGTCTAAACCAAGTCTGACTTATGTTTCCTTCTGGTCTGGAACAAGTCTCCCTCTGACAGGCTTCCTTCTGGTCTGGACCAAGTCTCCTTCTGTACTCTGCTTCCTTCTGATCTGGGTCAAGAAAGATATCTTCTGATGATGTTATTTGTCCTTTGATGTTTGCCTTTGATAACATCCTCTGATATCCTCTGGAGGTATATCCTCTGGTGTCCTCTGGATGCATCCTCTGGTACCCTCTGGATGTTTCCTCTGATCTAGACTTTCTGGTGACATTTCTATCCTCTGGTTGCTTCCTCTAGGTGTATCCTCTGGTGGTGTCATCCTCTGATTTTGCACAGCTTCTGATTTGTTCTTCTAAGTCAAAATACTATTTACATAAATACTTTTGTTAACATCAAAACTTTGATTGATCGAACCAACTTGGTTCCAACAACCAGTTAGAGGATATGACAAGCAAGCAGTTTATCGGACCAACAGGCTCACCTTGGGAAGCCCCTATATTGTTAATGAAGAAAAAAGATGGCAGTATGAGACTTTGTGTAGATTATCGACAGTTAAACAAAATAACCATTAAGAATAAATATCTTCTACTTAGGATAGATCATATTTTAGATCAATTAGAAAGAGCTACTATGTTCTCCAAGACTAATTTGAGATCAGAATATACTCAAATCAGAATAAAGTCAGAGGATATCTCTAAAACAACCTTTAAGACTATGTATGGACATTATGAATTCTTAGTCATGCCTTTTGGGGTGACCAATGCCCCAACTGTATTTATGGATTATATGAATAATATTTTTAGACCCTACCTTGATAGATTTGTAGTGGTATTCATAGATGATAATTTGATATATTCAAAAAAACCCATAGGAACGTGTAAAACATCTCCGGATAGTGCTACAAATACATAGAGATAGGAAATTGTATGTTAAACCTAGTAAATATGGATTCTAGATGTCATAAGTGAAATTCTTAGGCCATGTGATCACCAAGGAAGGAATGGCAGTAGATTCCTCTAAGGTAGAGGTAGTATTAGAGTGGGAACGACCTAAGAGTGCGGCTAAAGTTACGAGCTTCTTACAATTGGTAGGCTCCTATAGAAGAATCATTAGGAAATTTTCTCAAATTTCTTTGCCTCTACCAAGTTAACCAGAAAAGACCATCCTTTTGTTTGGGATCATCAATGTGAGAAGAGTTTTTAGAAACTCAAAACTAGACTGACCAATGCTCCTGTACTGGCTATTCCAGATCCAACCCTAGGATTTGAGGTATAATGTGATGCATCATTAAAAGGACTAGGTTGTATGCTGATGCAAAATGGTCAAGTAATGGCTTATGCTTAAAGGCATCAAAAACCACACGAGGCAAATTACCCTACTCATGACCTAGAACTAGGTGCCATAGTGTTTTCCCTAAAGATTTGGAGACATTATTTGTATGGAGCACATTTTAATATCTTCAGTGACCATAAAAGTTTAAAGTACCTCTTTGATAAGGAACTTAATATGAGGCAGAGAAGGTAGGTGAAATTCTTGAAGGATTATGATTTTGAGCTAAGATACCACCCAAGCAAGGCCAATGTGGTAGTAGATGCCTTGATTACGAAGTGTCTCCATTAATCCCATTTAATGATCCAATAAATGGATCTGATAGAGAGATTTAGAGACCTTAATCTGAAGACGACACTTCTTCAAGGGGGAATTCTTTTAAACAAGTTAAAAATAACCAATGATCTTAGGGAGCAAATTAGGTAGTCCCAAGAACTAGATAACGAGTTACAAGCTAAGAAGAACAAGAGAATTTTTCAAGTGCAACAGATGGGACGATCCTATTTCAAAACAGATGGGCAAGTGTACTAGTTGCATTAGAAGAGTGCCGAAAGTTAAAAAGCTTAACCCATGTTTTATTGGACCCTTTCAAATTATACAAAGGATAGGTCCCTCTGCCTACAATTAGCATTGCCACCATCCTTGTTTGGACTCCATGATGTCTTCCATGTTTCCCAACTAAAGAAATATATTCCGAATCTTCACCAAATTTTAAGTCTTGACTCTATCCAACTTAAACCCAACTTTGCAAACAATCTAGTGACAGTTCGGATTGTGCATAGAAGCATCAAGGAATTGAGGAACAAAGTTATTCCCCTAGTGAAGGTTGTTTGGGAAGGACTAACTTCGGAGGAAGCAACTTGGGAGACAGAGGCCGCTATGCAGAGAGATTATCCTTACCTTTTTCAATAGGTAAGTTCTCAAATTTTGAGGGAAAAATGGATTTTATGGGGGGAGAATGTAACAACCTTAAGAATATTTAAAAGATTTAAGTACTAATTAGAAATTCTAGAATATTTTTTTATTTGTTAATGTTGTGTTTTTAGTAATATTAAATGTAGAGTAGGGAAGTAGTATCATTAGCAAGTCCAAGTGGCATAAGAGAGAGAGATTGCCACCTTTATTTATCTCTCTTTCTCCTTCATTCACAGGCACAAACCTACCTTCTACCTTCATTTTTCTGTCATTTTTTCAATCATACACTCTCCAAACGTTTGAGAAAACAGCAACATTGTTATTGTTCATCTTCCTCACCAAACCTTCATTCTTCCTTCTCTCTCAAATCTTCCAATACAAAAAGTTCACTAAAATCCCCTAAAACTGGCCAGCATCCTTGCATGCCGGAATTTGACTCATCATCCTTGATAATCAACTCAAATCAGTGAAGCGTAGGAAACCATCTGTAAGAGGAGCTTAGAGCTATTTCCAACCAAAATCACCATCCTCTTTAGAGCTATTTTTGTGAGTTATGTTACATTAAGTTACTTTTAGCATAAGGGTTATGGGGGTTGTTCATTAAAATCATTTATTTCTTGTTAGAAATTATCTTTAGGGAATTTTACGGATTAAAAGTGCGTAGATGGATGCAGAAATGAAATCTTAAGCATGTAGATGTTTGAATCTGCACCCAAATGATTTTAATTGACATGCTGGTGGTTTGTTTGTTTGTTGATTGATTTATGTGTTAGTGATTTAGGAATTTTTAGAATTCAAGGAAAAGAATTCTCATAAAAGGTGTAAGTCCTGGCTTGAAGGTAAATACATGTGCTTGGAAGTTTTCCACCCTTGCCAATGTGTTTTGTCTCTGATGGTTGTTTCCATTCCCGCCTCTGATTGCTCGTTCTAAAAATTCTTAGTGTTTTTGCCTCTAGTTGTTTGCTTCAGGTTGCCTCTGGTGGCTGTCATTGCTAAATTTCTAAGTGTTTCTACCTCTGGTAAAATACTTTCGTTCTTTTCTTCCTCTAACATTGATTCTTGAACTACATCGGAATATGCTAATGATCTGAACCATAAAAACAATCAACACATTCATTTCGTTTGTATTATATGCGCTTTAAATTATATTTTACATTCTCACATTGAGCAATTTGCTCAAAAGAAACCGAACTTATAAAACATCTCATTATCATGTGTTGAGAAAAGAATATGGTGAGTTCTTCTAGGATTTACTCAATGGCAAATCTTGAAAATACACATTCATAAGAGAAAGACGATCTTCTCCATCATAGAAACATAAAATTGGATGATTAAGAGAATGATACTATGTGTATCACTTCTTATAAGGAAAAACTACTAAATATCTTTGAAGATGAAGTTCAACGTAAATTTATCTTGAATGCTTTTATTGACCCAAACACTTTTCTTCTCCTTGCGGAGCAAGCAAAAATATTCTTCTTGCTAATAAAGAATGGGATAGATGGGCCACCACCATTTGGAAGGAAACTCCATTGGTCAAAATTATAAGGTACAAGCTTAATTTTAAAGTGTTGGAAAATAAACTTAAGTGAAAGTGGACAAAGAATGATGCCATCCATAGTGGGGGATCACTACCTTATTGTCCAAAGATGGTCACCCATGTTTCTCTAGAAACTTGAGGTTTCCAAAACAAAATTGGTTGTTTGGATTGGTATACCAAGCTTTCTTTAGAGTTATACAACGCGAAGTTTATAAGTGGCACTGGAGAATTGCTAGGCACTATACAGAAAATTGACAAAATAACATATATCCATTCGAGAGGAAAATGTGCACGTATATGTGTGCAGATCATTTGGAAAAACCTTTGGTTCCGTTTATCATGATAAGAGGATACAAATTTCCATTGGAGTACCAGAGACTTCATTCTATATGCTTAAATTGTGGTAAATGTGGACATAAGATTAAAAGTTGTATACGGCGTGCAGAAACAACTACATTTCCAAAGTGGTTGCTATTTTCAACACTTGAAACCCTACCCATCCCTAAAGTGGTTGCTATTTCCCCAAAAGAGACTGCAAAATCTAGAGAGCAGATATCGAATGCAGTTAATAAAGATAACAATGAGGAAGTTAGTTTTGGTCCTTGGATGTTGGTCAAACGTACACCTCGTCTCACAATTTAAGGAAAGAAAGAAGTTACTAGAAAAAAGGAAATCATTTCCAAAAATCTAAAAGATAAAAACCACAAGAATAGGTTTTACTCTCTCAAAAAAGATAACTTTGATCATTCAGAGTCAAGTCAAACGGTTATTAAAAAAGAGAAATTCTCTTACAAAAATCTAGGAGATAACAATCAAAAGAATAGGTTTGACTCTTTCAAAAAGGAAAATTTTGACCATGCAAAGTCAAGTCAAACTAATAAAGACCCACTAATCCTAGAGTAGATTTTGATACGAGCTCTAAATTAGCTACAATGTAGAAGTCAATTTAGCAAAAACCCTGTAACTTAATCGGAGGTAAAAACTCTCAAAAAATCCAACATAGTAATAAAACTAGACATAATAACCAAGAAGCCATAACTAAAAAGAATTTTCTGAAGGCACTTACCAAATAAGTTGGTATCAAAGTTACTAGTCCACCATAAAATTCTCAAGTCAAAATAAGAAGAATGAAGAGTGCCTTATATTGGAAAACAATGAGATACATTAAACGGCAACAAGTCGAGGGTATGGGTGCAAGTAAATTTTGGGAGTGACCCGCATCACCCAGGGTGTTATGCTCGATGTAAGAAGTCTCTCCATTTATCCAATTTAATGAAATAGTTTTTTCCCCAACCATAACAAAGGAGTTATACTCATCTCATAGCTCTTGTCTTATCTCAATCAGGTGCTGGTTTGTACGACTTACAAGGGCTTGGGTAATACCTCCTAGTCTTTTAAGAACACGCTTTTTACGTACAAAGATATCACCAAATGTATGATGATTCCAAAAGCGCAAAGTAGATGTTATATTTGTGATATTAGAAGACCGGTCATTATAGTTAATCCAGTGATGTCTAACATGATTATCAAAGTAAGGATGTTTAAGTCGTGCACCCAATAATTTAAAGTAAATCCATTGGGGAGGAAGTTGACCATTACACAACTAAAGCCAAAGGCCATGGTTATTAGAGGAAGGGATTGGGAGATGAATAACTGAATAATTTGGGAAGAGTTCCTACCACAAGATATTACAAAGAACCCGATCAAGTCTCTCTTGCAGTTGGTCGCACATCCAAGTGACAGGGTGGCCAGAGAAGCCAAGAACAATTAGGTTGCAATCCTCGACACAATTAGCAAAGGAAATTGTGGAGTTATGATTTACGAGGGCACTATAGATTTTTCGTGAGTTGTAAGAATAGTGTTGCATTCCTCAACAATACACCAGGGGCTAGATATAGTTGAGGAGAAGTCACAAATTTATTTCCATACTTCAAACCTAAAACCATGGTTATTGCTAGCATAAGCAAAGGAGAAATACCATAATGAGGGGTTCCAACATCAACCTTACAAAAAAGGCACCTTTTTTGTAACAACCCGACCTTTACCGTCACCGGCATTGTTAGTCACGGCTTTCTCGCCCCCTTTTCCATCCATTGGAAATAGCGAGTTTTTGCCTTCCGTGGGAATCAAACCTAGTCCTTAATCAAGTATATATGACCAAAATTGTTTGGCAACTAGTTGTAGAAAAAGAAAGATTTTGGGTTCAACTAGCCTGAGCCAAGTATAATTGTGCTATTATTAACAACACGATTATCCAACAATGTAACATTGCTTCTAATACTTGGATGAATATTTATAAAGTGTGGTCCAAATCGAAAGTAATGTGCGTTGGGTTATTCGTCATTGTCACTCTACC
The DNA here is from genome assembly GCA_037974295.1 of Cicer cuneatum. Classification (NCBI taxonomy): domain Eukaryota; kingdom Viridiplantae; phylum Streptophyta; class Magnoliopsida; order Fabales; family Fabaceae; genus Cicer; species Cicer cuneatum. Next base: position 48,064,200 of record JBBPBO010001984.1, on the reverse strand, counting down.
AGGCTATGGAAAACATGTTGACTCAAAACCACAAGCCATTCCACATAGAGAATCTGATTTTTCTGTATCAAGCTACACCAATGGTACAAATTGAAATTGGAGTAAACTGCAACAAATTATGCTTGAGTCAATTTGTGAGAAAATTCAATCCTTGAAGCCTCCAACCTATGATTCTCCGAATTTCCCACATGGTTGCCATACACTAATGACCAATTTACTCTCAAGTCAGCCTATAGTAATATTATAAACCATAAGATCAGTATTGACTCGATAATAATGTTCAAGGAGGTTTGGAACTGGCAGGGCCCAACCAAGGTTAGGATGACGATTTAGAAGATTGCACATGGGAAACTTAAGACAAATGATGAGAGAGTGATATGTGGAATTACATTTCTAACCAAGTTAACCATGTTCATAGCTCTTTGATCAAGAGTAAGGTTCTGAAGCAGAACTTGATTAACCTAATCAAAAAGTATGGATAAAACCCTTGTGGTGGTTATGAAGATGAACGTTGATGGTGCTTACACCCATATTAATGGATCATTGGTTTATGGGATAATCCTTCGTGACGATAATGACGATTTCATCTTTAGTTTCTACTACAAAGTGACATCCAATAGCTCTTTAATTTATGAAATGTGGGCTTTTCGCAGTGGTGTTATTGGCTTGTGAAAAATGTATTCGTAATGTTATTTTTGAAATTGGCTTTTTGACCCTCCTTTCTATGATCATGAAAGGCTAAACTCAGTTTAATTCATTGCTTATCCTCCTCAAAAAGACTATCACTATATTGCATCAAACACACTGGACCAACTCCCTTAGTTATTTTCCAAGAGAAGCAAATAAATGTGCTCATTTCTTAGCTCAATTTGGTCACAATGCTAATTTTTTTGTTTAAGCGGTGTATCTGTATTTTTCTTTCAAATATTCATAGTTGATGTATGATGTTGGAAGTTATCATTCTCAGCTTTCGTTATAGTTAAAATAATTCCTTTTATTAAAAAAATAAGAAAGAAAGACCGAACTTGTCATAGTTAGGGCTACTAGTATAAGATTTAAAAAAAATTGGTATACACTCATACAACCAATCTACTCCTTGAGAGAAATAGAAATAGAGAGATTGGTGTGATATGTTGGTAATGTAATATGAAGAGAGATATAGAGAGAAAATGAGGTGTTGAATTGGTGTATGAAAATTATGGGTGTTTATGCATAAGAGTTATTAGATTTTAATATTGAGTATAACTTATTTACAATCTTTTTCATGTCTAATTTCTTTTTAATTCGAGACTTGAGTATTGTTCAATACACTACCCTCATATCACCCTTATATTTCAACACTATTAGGTTTAGTGTATAGACAATTTAGTAGCACACTCTCATATAATATTTATTTCATCAAGTCTAATTCATCTTAACAAAATCAACCATCGTGTCACTATTTATAATTTCTTTTTCCTAGATCTTATCACTTCTTGGTATAGGACTTAGGTTCTTACAATAACTGGTTTAGCGCTAATGCTTGTATGAGTGATTTCTTTACAAACAATTTAATTTCATTAAATAACATTAATCTAAATCAAATCTAAAGTATTATAAGAATCATTATAATTTTAGTATACTATTCAAACTTCATCCCCATTCCAACTATTCTTCACCTTTGGACCAGTGGGTCCTTCCTCTCCCAACACTTCTTTAGGCAAACTCCTAATAATATTTTCAAAAGCATCTTTTAACTTCCCAGGCAATATCTTCTCCACCTTCCTCAACTCATCATCTATATTATAATCAATTTTTGGACCCCATTCTCTAAAATAGTTAATCCAAGGTGGCTCTATTACAACATTCCCTAAATAATCAGCAGAAACCAATACAAATTTCCCCAAATCCATAACCATATTACTCTTAGAACTATCATTTCTAATACCTATTCCATTTTTCCCTTGTAGAACTAGGCCTTCATGTGGGTATGATGCATGACAATGCAAAGAAGAATAAACAAAAGGTCTTTTTGTTTGAAACTCAAGCTGAGAAGAATCAACCCATTCACCATTACTATGTTGTGAGAAATAGATTTTCCATAATTGACCATCCAAGTTGCTTACCCTTAATGTCACATGCTCCCAATCACCAACATGTTCACCTATTTTCCCTAATTTAACATTTATGAATTTTACTTTTGCTTTTACAGGTCCATTGAAAGGGTAGAAAATCCACATGGCAAAATCAGTGAATGTTCCTCCAAGCATTGGTTTCACATGGACATAAGACTCTGCACTTTCTAGATTTCCTTTTTTGGCCCTCTCTTTGTTTGCATCATCAGTAGGTAGGTCTAGCCAATATGCACCATCATAGTTAGGATCCTGAGGAAGGTTAGTTCCATTTTGTGTTATTGGAATTGGATTTGACTCTTGATCTTTCTTGTATAGTAATGCTCCATTGGAGAAAAACCAATTAACTGAAGAAGGTAAGTATTCTTCATCAGGATGTAAGTATAGAAATGGAGAGTAAAGTTGAAGTACTGCCTCAATTTGTTTTAGATTAGGCATTATTTGTGTAATAGAATTGAGATTCTTCAAACAGGAAATTGATGGAGGGTTACTAGCCTCTCCGATTTGTGCGATAAAGGTTCCGACGCAAACACCGAGAGCTTGAACACCTCTATTGGATGGTCTAACATCATAAAAATTTAAGTCATTGGATCCCCAAATCCAGGAAGAAGTTTCACATTGGTCAGTGTGGTCTGATCTTACACACTTTATTTTGTCAAGTGAAGGTTTATCTATTGTTGTGGTGACAACATGGCCTAAAGCTTTGTACCCATCAGGTGCTATTGGTAGCCAAATATAACATGTGAAATCTTGTTTAACCTTGAGAGATGCAGTGTTGAGTACAAGTCTGTAATCAATTGGTTTCTTTAAAATGGAATTGGTGGTACATGAAGAAACATCCTTTGCAACAAGAACATATCCAAAAAGAGGCTTGTTATTTGGTTGACTGTAGCTACCTAATATAGAGAATCCTTGAGGTATTTCTGTTGGTTCAAACACTGTGGCACCTTGATTATCAGGTCCACCATCATAGGTGGCCCAAACTTTGTTAAATGTTGTTACTTGACACACTTGTAGCCCACCAAGATCAATGATTCTACTTGCAAAACCATTATCTGCATATGGAAATCCAACACAACTTATTGGCTTTATTTTGGATAAACAATTTAATTAAGTGCTTATTATGGATGTACTTATATATAAATTTTTCTTATACAAAAAATTATAAGTTCCTTTCATAAATTATAGAGAGTTTATAAAAATAAAGTGAAAATAACTTATGGACAAACAGTAAATACAACTCATATGATAGGGATATTTAATATGTTGGAGTGTAAGTTCAAATCCAAAATAGTTCTCTTTTCTATATTTAGTGCATGTGAGTTTCGCAGTTTATAAGTTCTTTAGAGAAAGAAAAAAACACCTTATGAACAATATTGTAAGTTGTTTTCACAAACTCTCTCGAATTATATCATATATGCTAAATTCAATACATAAGTTCAAATAAATAAATATAAAGAGACACGTAATGTCATAAGAGAAGTGAAAATGAAAATCACTTAATGAGTACCCTGTGGCCAAACAGTTGGAGCAATTGGAAGTTTGAATATGGTATCAATAGGGCGGGATCGTGATTGATTTCTCTTGAAGAGACTCTCTACACAAGAACATGTGATGAAACAATTATCCATTTTCTGAGTTTTCAAAGAGAATAATGTGTAAGTGTATGGAGGAATGTGGCATTTATATAGGTAATAGCGATTTTTGCAAGAAATGTATTCCTTTGAGGACAAAAGTGTGAAGATAGAAAACTCTCTTTATATAAAAATTAAATACAATGGATATCCTCAATGATGTGTCGTACAAGGAAACATTTTTGTTTGCATAGATAAACTTGTAACATTGTTCAACTTCACTTCCACACTAAGTTGTTCGTTATAGGACTTGCTTGTCTTGTTTAACTTACATCCCTTTACATGAACGACATGCCTCTAATTCTAATTAGGTTGCTTAACAAATAGACACACGTATAATTGTATACATATACCTGTTTGTGTGTGTATTAGTAAAAAAAAAAATGTATGTGTGTCACGTTTAAATTAATAGTGATTGTGTTCATTTGACGTTACATTTATATGGTAAACACCTTTAAATTTGTTTTTGTATTGATATTTTTTTAACGGCAAATATTAGTACAATGTGATTAATGATGGAGGCTTAATATATTGAAAGGTTTCGATAAAATTGTTTCTTTAATTAATAAATTAATGATCCTTTTATGAATTAAAAAGTTGTTCATAGATTTTAATGTTTTCAGAAAAATCATTTAAAGTAAAAAACACATTTAATTGGTTATGTATTATACTAATTTTCTATATATTTTTTAAAAAAATATTCGACTTTCACTATTATTAGTAATAATAAATCTAATTTTTTTTAAATGTTATTTTGCTGACACTTTTGATAAATGATATTTAATTATTATAATTTTTTAAATAATATTAAATAAAAATTCATTTTACTATTAATTTGAAGAATAAATGTATCGGGACATATTAATTTTGCACCTAGAATTCCTCTAATGTTAGTTTTGTTGTCATGGAGACCCAACCATCCAACATCTTTATCATTTTACTCTTTAACTTCTCTACTACAACTATTAAACCAACCATATATAATTTTGTATGAAATATCTTGTGATTGTGAAATTATGATCATCACTGGATTTGATGAATGAACTTTTTTTTTAAATGAGGAAGAAGAACTCGGGCAAAACAGAGTACTCTGCTATGCATGATTGAGAGAAAACATGTAGTAACATAAACTAAAGTGGCTCCCTCAAAAAAAAAAAAACATAAACTAAAGTGGCACGAAAATATATTTTGTGACGTACTCACAAATTAATTGACAGATTTTGTTATATTTATTTTATATATCAATAAATTAAGCATTATATTTATTTAATGTATGTGGAGGTCTAAACTAAAATACTATTTGAGTTCTTTTCAAAATTAATAATCATAATTTATTAAAATTATTTTTTGTTGTTAAACTCTTATTTGATAAAGTAGGTTGATATAATTTTTTATTGTTTGTATATATTGTGGTGCATTTTGACCAATTTGTTTTATAGGCCAAAATTGTTTAGTGCATTTAAAAATTTAAATTCCACATAATAACAACAAGAGAAATGTAAATATGTTTTCGTAAGACATCTGTTAGTGTATTAAAGATATAAATTTTATATTAAAAATTATTCATTTTCTCATTTACTAAAGTTATGCCGATTTCACAAGTAATGGTTTTTTTTTTTTTTTTTAAGAAAACTCCTTAAAATACATTAAATCTTTAGTAAAAAACGTTAAATCTATGAAGGAATGTTTGGCAGTTGTTTTGGAGGGGAAAATTTTATTCTTTTTCAAATTAAAAAACCTATAAAATATAGTGCAATTGAGATGTTATATGATCATTTATAATGTTATTCTGTCAATTTTTTTAAAATCTCAAATATATTATAAAATATAAATGTTTTTTTTATATGACTAATGTTAATTGTTTGATTTTGTTAGAGGAGGACGTATAACTCAAGCCCTCTTTATACCTCCAATCCCTATGTTCCTCCTTCAAACCAACAAACCACCTTATAGCTTCCTTATTACAAAATATAGATCTAATCTTCCAATCCAAACCCGTCCAAAATCCAATTCTCAAACATGCCCTAAAAGTTCAAATCCTAGCCGCTTATTGATTAGAAAGAGGGAGTATATTTGAATACTCATAATTTTCATACATTCATTAACATTTCGTTTACGCTTTATCTTTCTCTTCCTATCACATCACCAACATATCACATATGCGTTGAGTTTTGGTTGAAATAGAAAAATTCGAAATAATCTCACATTGTTTAGAATTATAAAGAAAGATAAAGCTCAAGACTATGTATATCTAATTTTTCATTATAATTCACATCAATCATAAGCACTTTAAGTTGTATCTATAATATTCTATTGGATTATTATAATATGCATTTTAAAATTCAAACACAACATCAAACTTATGTCAGCATATGAGAAAGGAAATTTGGTATTATGCATTAAACCAATCAATTGTAAACAAATCATTTTATAATAACAATTTGGTATTGTGCATTAAACCAATTAATTATTATCAAATACTATATTGATATTGATTGCATGTTCAATTTGGTGTATGAGCATATTCTTTCAATTGCATATATTCTCTCCTTCACTCATCTACAATAAAGTATTCCTCTTATTAGAATATCTCATTCAATTATCTTTCATTATAGAACATAAAATAGAAAAAATGACTACATTCAACTTTTCAAATCAACCAAACAAATAAATATTCATATATATTTTTTTATGTGTATAAGAATATATAGTACTTCGAAAATAATTCTTATATACAATACTATTAGCATTTATCAATTTACAGATTACAACTTCCAAAATATGAAATGATATAGTAAAAAATAAAAAATATCACGACAGTAATTACACGTCTTTTACTGAAATTAATAACTAAAATTTAATCAATAAAATAAGAAATTTAATTTACAATAATCTAAATGAGAATGTAAATAATTTCACATTTTCAGTTCCGATATTGTAATTGTAAATAGCTAAACTCTTAAAACAACTCATACAATTATTTAAATTTCAAACCCTTCATAGTCTTGATTATTTTTATTAATTTTTAACTCAGTTATTTATTGGAAGTGATTAATGAACTTTAGTGTTTTTTTTAAATAACCAAAACAACATTTAATTTAAAACAAACTATAATGAGTTTAAAGAAGAAATGTTTAGATGAATTTAGGTTTGAATTATGAGACAATTTGATAAATATATTAATTTTAAAATAAATATTAAATTCACTAAATTAAATATGTAAAGTGATATGATTTTTGAGACATTTTTGGATTTTTAAGTGTTGCACGATTAGAGTAAAATATCATAAATTGTTTAAAAAATATATGCTAATATACTCTTAATTTAAAAATAAATTATAAAAATATATTTGTATTATTACTATTACTATTATTATTGTTATCATCATATTTATATATTTAAAAAATGAAAATAATTATATGATTATAACATAAATATTTAAATTGTTTTTCTTTTTTGCAATCTCTTATAACATATATTTATTCAACAAACCACGTAATATTGAAGTTCGTATAATACAAATATTCATATATTATATTATTTGATAGGCTAAATAGCACTCGTGGTCCCTTAACTTAATTTCAGTTAACGTTTTAGTCTTTTATCTTTTTTTTCCCGATTTGGTCCTTTATTTTTATTTTAAGTGACAATTTAATCTTTTATATTTTAAAATGTTAACAATATAATCCTTTTTTTTACAAAAATTCATCAAAATTTTCAACCAAAACCTATAAAATTAATTATATTCTTTAATATAATACAAATTTCATCAAATTCGTAACTCAAATATTCAAATAAATTCATATTTTTACACTTTATTTGATTTTTAAAATTCCATCTCTAACAACATCAAATAAAAAATGAAAATATGAGTTTATTTGAATATTTGAGTTACGAATTTGATAAAATTTGTATTATATTAAAGAATATAATTAATTTTATAGGTTTTGGTTGAAAATTTTGATGAATTTTTTAATTTATTGTAAAAAAAAAAGATAATATTGCTGACATTTTAAAACATAAAAGATCAAATTGTCACTTAAAATTAAAATAAAGGACCAAATCGGGAAGAAAAAAAAGATGAAGGACTAAAACGTTAACTGAAATTAAGTTAAGGGACCACATCTGCTATTTAGCCTATTTAATATGATATTTAGAATAATAGTGATAATTTCTTTTGATAAAAAATAATTGTAACATTTTTTATTCGAAATCTAATAATAAAAATTTACTAACTTATCAAACACTTTTAAAGAGTTCAATATATTATTGTTTTGCACATATACATGCAAGTATATACAATCAAATAAGTAGTGATGAGTAAAGATGTTGTCACGTGAATTTATATAGTTTAATTTTCATAAGTTATACATTCAATCAAGTTAACTAGTGAGTGATAAAAAATAACAATAATATTCATGTGAATTGTTGAAATGTAATTCATAATGTTAGTTAGAGGATGTTAAAGTTGTTAGAGATTATTAGAAGTTGTTAAGGGAGGTTAACAATTAGTTAGTGCAAGTATTGTAGCAAGTGTTTGATATAAAAGCAATTGCAAGTGCCGTTACTTGATATGCAAACAATAATAGAATTTTGATTATCTTCATTTCCTTTCTTCTTCCACTCTTAATTCTCTCAATCTAAATCAACTAAACAATAGAAAATTAAGTGTTCTTATAATTGGCATCGAGAGCTGGATTTGAATTCAAGGGGAAACACGGGTGATAGTGAAATTTCTCAAAGAACTTCGGCAACACGAGTATGAGTGCAAAAACAAAGAAGAATCATGAATGGATTAGGAAGCTTTCCATCTAATTTGCCAATTCTTGATCGAAAATTTTTGGAAAGATGGTGTGCATCAATGAATTCATTCCTTGGAGCTTAAGAAGTGTACGAATTGGTACAAGATGGGTATGATTAGCTTGAGCCAAATTCAACAGAGGTGCAACAAGCAACATTCAAAGATTCAAGGAAAATAGACTGCAAGACACTCTTCTACATTCAGCAAAGTGTTGATTCAAACAATTTTGAGAGAATCTAGAAGGTCTCCATATCAAAAGAAGCTTGGGATATCTTGGTGAAGTATTACACTGGTGGGGAGAAGATCTAGAAAGTGAAGCTTTAAATGTTAAGGAGGTAGTACAAATTGCTGCAAATGGAAGAGGATGAGATGTAGTTGACTACTTCAATCGTGTGCAAACAATCACAAATCAAATGAAGACCAAATGGGGAGGTTAACGGTTAGTTAGTGCATAAATAATTTGACACATAGATATATCCTGGTTCACCATTAACTTGGCTACATCTAGTCCCCTCATTCAGAAAGCTTTCATCTACTAATTAATTACAAAACACCTAACCCTCCAAGTTAGTCTTCCCAAACAGCCTGACAACCCCATACTTTTGAGGAACAACATCACCTTGATCGTACAAGCCAAGTCATCCCAAACAGCTTGATAACCCCAGACTTTTGAGGAACTAACCACCTTGACCATACAAGTCAAGTCTTCTCCTAACAACCTGACAACCCTTGATTGAAGAAGAAACTAAACCATTATCGGGTTGGATACAAAAGATTGAAACTTTGAGTGTTTGCTGAAGGTGCAAACACGAGAAGGGGGTTGAATTGTGTTTGACTAACTTGATTACTTTTTCTGTTTTTGCAGTTTTATAACAAAACCTGATGTATAAATCAAACAGAGTTAGCAGCGGATATAAAGTAAAAATAAAACGCAGAATTTTATACTGGTTCACCGTTAACTAGGCTACGTCCAGTCCCTTCACTTTGAAGGATTTCACTAATTCAAAAACCTTGAATTACAACAATACGACTAACCCTCCAAGTCAGTCTTCTCAAACAGTCTAACAATCCTAGAATTTTGAGGAAAAGAAACTTGAATCTAATTGCTAAGTAATTTGCTACTCCTTCTGACTCCCTCAGATTGCAGAGCCAGTTCTGCTTTTGGCCTGTTTGAGCAGTTTCCTCGATTTTGCTTTGATCGATAAACCATGTTCCTCTGATGATTCTAGAACATGTTTTGGTTCAGGTAACTTTGGTGAATCTGGTGATTCTGATGACCTTGATGATTCTGATGATTTGGATGAATCTGGTGATTTTGGTGGTTCTGATGAATCTGGTGATTCTGATGACCTTGATGATTCTGATGATTTGGATGAATCTGGTGATTCTGGTGGTTCTGATGAATCTGGTGATTCTGATAATTCCTGTTCTGGTTCTGGTTCCAATACTGATACTGATTCTGGTTCCCGTGTTGGTTCCAGTTCCTGTGCTTTTGATACTGGTTCCAGTGTTGGTTCTGGTTCCAGTTCTTGTGCTTCTGATACTGGTTCCAGTGTTGGTTCTGGTTCAAGTTCCTGTGCTTCTGATATTGGTTCCATTTTTGATTCTGATTCTGGTTCTGGTTGAGTTGACCAGACCTTCTTCCATTAGACTCAGATTGCCTCTGTGTGGTTGTAGTAGGAACATAAACCTTCTTCTGCTTGTGCATTGCCAACATCCGTTGTCCAGGCACCATTGTTGGTGTCTCCTTCTGGTTGCTCAGAATATCTGCAACATAGACAAGTTGATCTTTTGGTACCCTGAACTGATTGGGTCCAGGTTTGTTAGTTTTAACAACTCTCTGATCTTGTTTAGATTTTACCATTGGACAAGATAATTCAGAGTGACCTTTCTTAGCACAAATAATGCATAAAACATCAGAATGAACAGTTTTAGTTTCAGCAATAGTTTCTTTAAAACCAAGACCTCTTTTTCCAACGTTACTGTTTCCATCAATCATAGATGCATATTTACTTCTTTCCATTCCATTAGAAATAAAGTTTTGAAAAAATTGCTGATGCATATTAGATTCACAAACAGTTTTGGAAGTGGAACAAATATTACTTTTGAGAGTTTGGTTTTCAGAATGTCCAAATCTAGAAAAAGACAAACAACACAAGAAGAGTTCCAGATTCAAAAAGAATGGTCTGATGGCAGCCTGGGATGCATCAGAATCAGAAGAAGAATCGTTTGATGAAGAACAGGCAGAAACAGCAATGATGGCACACATCAGGTCTGCTTCTGGACTTCATAAAGGCACGATTTCAGGAAGGATAACAGGCAGAAGGAAGAATGATCAAAGCAGTCATTCAGGAAAGTCTGGAAGCACATTAGAGGAAGCAGTTCTGGCTCTGATGGCTCATACCAACTCAAGTTCTGGATACAACTCAGGCTCTGGAACAGATTCAGAAGATGAAGACGAAAAGGTATTTTCTAAAAGATTTTTTTTTAAACGCAAACAATAAGATGTCTTTAAAACTGAAAACTCTTATGGGAAGATAAGAAAAATCTGACCAAAGAAGTCCAAGTTTTAAAGAATCAAAATTCTAAGTATGCAACTGAAAACAAGGATTTTAAAACTGAAGTTGCGAGACTCAAATCTGAAAACCAAACTCTCAAAAGTAATGTTTGTGCCACTTCCAAAACTGTTTGTGAATCTGATATGCATGAGCAATTTTTTCAAAACTTTATTTCTAATGGAATGGAAAGAAGTAAATATGCATCTATGATTTATGGAAACAGTAACATTGGAAAGAGAGGTCTTGGTTTTGCAGAAACGATTGCTGAAAGTAAAGCTGTTCATTCTGATATTTTATGCATTGTTTGTGCTAAGAAATGTCACTCTAAACTATCTTGTCCAATGGTAAAATCTGAACAAGCTCAGAGAGCTGTTAAAACTAACAAACCTGGACCCGATCAGTTCTGGGTACCAAAAGATCAAATTGTCTATGTTGCAGATATTCTGAGCAACCAGAAGGAGACACCAACAATGGTGCCTGGACAATGGATGTTGGCAATGCACAAGCAGAAGAAGGTTTATGTTCCATCACAGAGGTTATATCTTGCTGTAAATACTATTATTGTTTGATATTTATGTTTACTGTGATAACAAGAAGCTTGATCTTAAAAATCCAAGCTAGATAAGTATTCTGCAGGTTTTCAAACTGTCAGAGGAACCAGGTGATTCACACGAATTGAACACTTCAGCAGAAACAACATTCCAGTGGTTTCAAAAACAAGCAGAAATCACCAGAAGCAGAATTAATGGTTTGGCTGTATTGAGTACATTTTTAAATTATTTGATTTATATTATGTTATATGACAAACTGCTTGATCTTGACAAATCAAAGCAAGATAAAGATAGTGTAGGTTCACCAGAACCAAAGGGAACAGAAGCAAAAGCAGAAGAAATAGAAGTACCTGGAAAGGTAGAGGATACAAGCAAGTCAGCAACACATGACAAATCTTCAAAAGATAAATCTGATCAAGTCAGAAACAACCAAGATAAGTCAGAAGAGAAATCTAGATATTTACCAGAATCAGAAGCTGTTACAAATTTACCAGAACCAGAAGATCAAGATGAGTGATTGTAAGCCTATGGCCACCCCCATGCACCCTACCTGCTCACTTGAGAAAGATGAAACCAGCCAAAAGGTAGACCAGAAAACATACAGAGGTATGATTGGATCCCTTCTTTACTTAACTGCTTCTATACCTGACATTTTGTTTAGTGTTTGTGTCTGTGCCCGTTTTCAAGCTGACCCTAGGGAATCCCATTTAACTGCTGTCAAACTAATTCTGAGATACCTTAAAGGAACCACTAAACTTACCTTGTTATACAAGAAAACCCCCACCTACAAACTAAAAGGTTTTTGTGATTCCAACTATGCTGGAGATAAGCTGGAAAGGAAAAGTACAAGTGGCAACTGCATTTTCTTAGGTGATAATTTGATCTCTTGGTCAAGCAAAAGACAAAGCACCATTGCCATGTCAACAACTGAAGCTGAGTATATATCAGGAGTAGGATGCAGCTCACAGTTACTCTAGATGAAACATCAACTTGAAGATTACAACATCTTTGAAACCAATATCCCTTTGTTCTGTGATAACACTTCAGCCATAAACCTAACCAAGAATCCTATCTTACCCTTTAGAGCCAAACACATTGAAATAAAACACCATTTCATTAGGGACCATGTTCAAAAAGGGACCTTAAGCATCCAGTTTATGGACACTAATCATCAATGGGCTGACATCTTCATCAAAGCATTACCTGAAGATAGGTTTGAGTTCATCAAGAAGCATCTCAACATTGTCTCCATATCTGACTAGCTCAAGTAGTCATCTTTGGAGTTTTTAATTTTCTTGTAATTTTAATTTTATGTCTTTTATTTTTTGTTTTTAATTTCTGTACTTTGTAAAGAAAAAATACAAAAATAGTAGGACCTCTTTTTGTATGATGACAAAAAGGGGGAGAGAGAGAAAAAGGAGAAATAAGTAGAAAAGGAGAAGAATCAGGGAAAGAGAAAAATAAAGAGAGAAAAAGAAAGAGTGAAAAGAGAAGGAGTTGAAAAGGAGAAGAAATAGGGAGAGAGAAAAATAAATCAGAAAGAGATGAAAAGAGAAGGAGATGAAAAGGAGAGGAGAAGAGAAGAAAACAAAGAGTGATCAAGAAGGAGTTGAAAAGGAGAAGAAAAAGTCAGTATCAGACTTAGGGGGAGAGATTGGTCTGAGGGGGAGTATTTCAAGTACTTCGAGTCACAAGCTAGCAAAATAAAATAAGGTTTTGTCATCATCAAAAAGGCGGAGATTGTTGGAACCAAGTTGGTTCTAAGTACTTAGAATTTTGATGTTTACAAAAGCACTCCATGTAATCTTATTTTGAACCTTGAATTATTACATTAAATGCCACCAAAAGATAAAGGTTCCGAGGTAGAAGATGAAGACACCAGATAATGCATCCAGAAGGTACCAGGGGATGCATCCTGAAATTACCAGAAGATATCTTTGCTGGCCCAGATAAGAAGGAAGCAAAGTTTGAAGGAGACCTGGACCAGACCAGAAGGAAGCCTGCCAGAGGGACACTTGATCCAGATCAGAAGGAATCATTAGTCAGACTTAGACCAGAAGTTATTATGACCAGAAGATGGTCTGACAGTGAAATGATAAAACAACCCAGACTTGATCCAGACTTAATCAGAGGATAAATTAATGGGTCAAAAATAAGAGATTCAATCCTGATTTGACCCAGACCAGAAGATATCATGGTTTAGGGTATGAAACTAAGTCCAGACCAGAATAAATTATGTCCATATTTGATCCAGACCTGATCCAAATCATAAGGTAAAATGTCCAAACTGAAATATTATTTGTCCAGATTTAATTTCAGTTCAATCCAGAACCATTTCATAATTGGTCCAGATCAGAGGGAAGATGTTCAAATCAATGGTCCAAATTTAAGTATATGGCCCGGTATTGGCCGAGATCAGAAGATCAGACCATGGCCCAGTGTTGGCCGAAATCAGAAGGTCAGAATGTGTGGTCCAGCATTGGCCGAGATCAGATGATCACAAAAGATCAGTTTGCTAGACCAGGTTGGCTGAGATCAGAAGATTAGAAGATCAGAAAGTGTGGTCCAGGGTTGGCCGAAATCAGAGGATCACAGCAGATCACTTAGTATGGTCCAGATGTGGACTAGCGTAGAAGATCAAACGGTCAAGATTTAATCATGAGGATTAACGGTGAAGATTTAATTAAATTTGATCAAAGTATTAAAAGGATTTGTTACAAAAATAAGTTGAAGTCGTATGGGAGTTCTGAAGCTGTTGGCGGGAAGAAACTAAAGACATGATTGGCCAGTTATTTTTGAAAGCAAATCTGAAGCTTAAAAAGATATGTTTTTTATTTAAGTGAAGCAAATCTGATCTGGACCAATTCTGGACATGGTCTTGATTAAACTGAAATTTAATCTAGACAAATAATATTTCAGTCTGGACAATTTACCTTCTGTTTTGGATCAATTCTGGATCAAATCTGGAGATCATTTCTTCTGGTCTGGACTTAGTTTCATACCCTGAACCAAGCTATCTTCTGGTCTAGGTCAAATCTGGATTGAATATCTTGTTCTGGACCCATTAACTTATCCTCTGATTAAGTCTAGAACAAGTCTGGACTGTTTATTATTTCACTGTCAGGCCATCTTCTGGTGAGAATAACTTCTGGACTAAGTCTGACAAATGATTCCTTCTTGTCTGGATCAAGTCTCCCTCTGGCAGGCTTGCTTCTTGTCTGGCCCAGGTCTCCTTATGACTTTGCTTCCTTCTGATCTGGGCCAGCAAAGATATCTTCTGGTGATGTTTTGACATCCTGGAGTATCTTCTGGTACCTTTAGGATTCAATCTCTGGAACCCTTTGATCTTCTGCTTCTGATTACTTCAGCTTCTGGTGGCGTTTAATTTAATAATTCAAGGTACAAAATAAGATTACATTGAGTGCTTTTGTAAACATCAAAATCCTAAGACTTAGAACCAAATTGGTTCCAACAGTTCCAACAAGCCATCTAAGAGTGTTTGGTTCACTGTGTTTTAGACATGTGCCTGCTCAAAATAGAAGAAAGCTAGATGCCAAGGCTGAGCAAATGGTGTTGCTGGGTTATGACTCACCTAGAACTTACAAACTCTATGATCCAAACAAAGGAAGAGTGGTTATAAGCAGAGACATGTTGGTGGATGAATCTAAAGGATGGGACTAGGAGAAAGATGCCACAGCCAGCTCAAGTAGTGCAATGATGGTTAATCTGGATGATGACCAGGCAACATGTCCAATAGCACAACCAACTCTAGAACATGTGAGACGATCTAGTGGGACTAGACAACTTTCTATAAGACTGCATAACTTTGAAATAGAATCTAATTTAGCAACCAATGTAGTTGGATAGTTGATACATTTTGCATTGCTAGCTGAATCAGAATCAGTTAGTCATGATCAGGCTCTAAGTGATCCAAATTGGAGACTTGCAATGGAAGAGGAGCTTAATGTCATTGAATGAAACAAAACCTGGGAGTTGGTGACATTACCTATGCACAGAAGACCAATTGATGTCAAGTGGGTCTATAAAGTAAAAATGAAGCCTAATGATGAGATTGCAAACTTCAAAGTCAGACTTGTAGCAAAAGGATTCATGCAAAGACCTGGACTATGATGAAGTTTATGCACCAATGGCCAGGATTAAAATTTTAAGGTTGGTAGTGTCAATGACTAGCTACAAAGGTTGGTTCATGCATCAACTAGATGTAAAGGTAGCATTTCTCAATAGACCATTGGAAAAAGAAGTTTATGTAAGACAACCACTAGGATATCAGATAAAGGGAAATGAATACAATGTATATGTTGGAACCAAGTTGGTTCTAAGTACTTAGGATTTTGATGTTTACAAAAGCACTCCATGTAACCTTATTTTGTACTTAGAAAGATTACATTAAATGCCACCAGAAGATAAAGGTTCCAGAGGTAGAAGATGAAGACACCAGATAATGCATCCAGAAGGTACCAGAGGATGCATCCTGAAATTACCAGAGGATATATTTGCTGGCCCAGATCAGAAGGAAGCAAAGTCAGAAGAAGACCTGGACCAGACCAGAAGGAAGCCTGCCAGAGGTACACTTGATCCAGACTAGAAGGAATCATTAGTCAGACTTAGACCAGAAGTTATTATGACCAGAAGATGGCCTGGCAGTGAAATGATAAAACAGCCCAGACTTGATCCAGACTTAATCAGAGGATAAATTAATGGGTCCAGAACAAGAGATTCAATCCAGATTTGACCCAGACCAGAAGATAGCATGGTTCAGGGTATGAAACTAAGTCCATACCAGAAGAAATGATGTCCAGATTTGATCCAGACCTGATCCAAATCAGAAGGTAAAATGTCCAGACTGAAATATTATTTGTCTAGATTTAATTTCAGTTCAATCCAGACCCAGTTCATAATTGGTCCAAACCAGAGGGAAAAGATTCAGATCAATGGTCAAGATTTAAGTTTATGGCCTAGTGTTGGCCGAGATCAGAAGATCAGACCATGGCCCAATGTTGGCCGAAATCAGAAGGTCAGAATGTGTGGTCCAGCATTGGCCGAGATCAGAGAATCACAACAAATCACTTTGAAAGTCCAGGTTGACCGAGATCAGAAGATCAGAAAGTGTGGTCCAGGGTTGGCCGAAATCATAGGATCATAGCAGATCACTTAGTATGGTCCAGATGTGGACGAGAGCAGAAGATCAAAGGGTCTAGAATTAATCATGATGATAATCGGTGGAGATTTAATTAAATTTGATCAAAGTATTAAAAGGATTTGTTTCAAAAATAAAGTGAAGTCGTATGGGAGTTCAGAAGCTATTGACGGGAAGGAAGATTTGTTCCAGAATTAATTGAAGTCAGAATTGGTCAAAGTTATTTTTGAAAGGCAATCTGGAGCTAAAAAGATGTGTTTTTTATTTATATGAAACTGGATTGGTCAATATATTTTTGCAAGAGAATCCAGCAAGATTCAGCTCGAAATTAAGCTTGGAAGAGGCCCTAATCTGCATCTATAAAAGGAGGCTCAAGGCAAAAGACTTAGCATCGAAAATCACAAAAGAGTCACACACTTCCAAAATCAAACACTCAAGTTTTCAGTGAGGTTAATTGTGAGTTCCAGCTTTCCAGAAGCAAGCACTCGTGTTATTTTCTTTCCCTTGTGTTAGATCTAAGTTGTTGAAGTATAGTCTACAATCTGAGGGAGTCAGAAGGGGTAGCAGATTACTTGGCAATTAGATTCAAGGCGTTGTAATTCCTTCTACAATCTGGGGTTGTCAGATTGGTAGGAGAATACTTGACTTAAGAAGTCAAGGTGCTGCATTCCTCAAAAGTCTAGGATTGTTAGACTGTTTGAGAAAACTTACTTGGAGGGTCAGTGGTATTGTTGTAATTCAAGGTTTGAATTTAGTGAAATCCTTCAAGGTGAAGGGACTGGACGTAGCCTCGTTAACGGTGAACCAGTATAAAATTCTGTGTTTTTATTTTTACTTTATATCTGTTGCTAACTCTGTTTTATTCATACATCAAGTTTTGTTTTAAAACTGCAAAAACAGAAAAAGTATTCAAGTTAGTCAAACACAATTCAACCCCCCCTTCTCGTGTTTGCACCTTCAGTATACAAGCTATGAAAAGCCTTGTATGGCGTGAAGCAAGCTCCTAGGGCCTAAAACTAAAGGATTGACAGATTTCTCATGGAACGTGAGTTTGAAAAATGTGTCAATGAGCATGGAATGTTAAAAGGTAAACAGCCCTACCTACACTACTAATATGTCTATATGTTGATGACTTATTAGTAACTAGATGTGATGAAACTGAGATAGACCAATTTAAGACTAAAATGAATGAAGAGTTTGAAATGTCAGACATGAGAATATTGTCTTACTTTCTTACAATTGAGTTTTTCACCATGAAGAATGGAGTATTCATGCATTAGAAGAAGTATGCTAATGATGTATTGAAGATATTTAACATGCAAGACTACAATAGCACAAGTGTTCGTTCAGAAACAGGGCTGGCACTATCAAAGGAATTAGATGAAGATCTAATTGATCCCACATTGTTCAAGTAGACGGTATGATCATTGAGATACTTGTGCAATACAAGACCTGACATATCGTATAGTGTAGGATTGATAAGTAGATACATTGAAAAACCAAGAGTATCATGTTGAGGAAAAAACCTTTTTGATATATGATTTAATGACAAAACAAACCTTTTGAATTAAATGATTGAGTTTTATGAATGGTGATCTACTAATTATTGCACTTGAGTTTTGTTTAAGAATGATTAAGGCTATGAATCAAGTTGTTCCAACAAGACACATCAGTCTCCAGAAATGTCTAGAATGATCAGATCAATCTCCAGAATGATCAGATCAGTCTCCAAATGTCCAGAATGATCTGATGTCCAAAATGATCTTCTGTCCAGAATGATTATCATTCTTCAGCATGTTAACATCAATCTCAGCATGTTAACATTAATCTCTAGCATGTTTAACATCATTCTCCAGCAGTGTATCATCGGTCTCCAGATTGATAAACAATCTCCAACAGCAAACATCTTTCTCCAGCATGATTAACAACTATTTCCCGAATGATCAAATATCATCCTCCAGTATGATAACATTAGTCCAGAATGATACAATCATTCTCCAGCATACTGAACATCATTCTCCAGCCTTGTTACATCCTTCTCTAACTTGACTGCCAAGAACGTTGAACGATCTTGAAGTATATTATCAAACAGAGGGAAGAAACAATGACATTATCAGAGGATATTATTCATGGCCCATATTA
Source organism: Cicer cuneatum (assembly GCA_037974295.1). NCBI lineage: Eukaryota > Viridiplantae > Streptophyta > Magnoliopsida > Fabales > Fabaceae > Cicer > Cicer cuneatum. The sequence continues at coordinate 48,045,245 of JBBPBO010001984.1, read as the reverse complement.
GAAGGAAACATGGTCCAGAAGGAGACTTGGTCAGACTAGAAGGAAACAGAGTTCAGAAGATAACTCAGTCCAGAACATAAGACATGTTCCAGATTTGGTTCAGAACAGAAGACTTGGTCCATACCAGAAGATAGCATGGTCCAGAATAGATCACATGGTTCAGATCAGAAGATCACAAGTCCAGATCAGAAGGTTACACTGTCCAGATTAGGAAGCAAAATGGTACACATCAGATCACATGGTCCAGACTTGATCTAGATCAGCAGATCATATGGTCCAGATTTAAATCATGATCAAGTGAAGACTTAATTAAAATTCGAAGAAGACTTGATTGATTTTTGATAGAAATTTGATCAAAGTATTAAGGAGATTTGATTCAAAAATCACAGTATACTTGAAGGAAATTCGAATAAAAAACAGTTGAGAGAAGAAAGATCAAATCTGAAGATCCAAGAACATTCTGGACAGCATTCTGACGTCATTAGAGGATGTCACCAGAGGATGACGTCATCAGAGGATGTCACCAGAGGATGACATCACTAAAGGATACCTCCAGAAGACATCACTAGAGGATACCTTCAGAGGTTACTAGAGGATACCTCCAAAAGACGTCACCAGAGGATACCAGATATCACCGGAGGATCCCTCTAATTTAAAAGTCAAGAATACGCATCACTAAGATCAAGACTCATTTTCCACACAAAAAGGAAGAACCAAGTCTGCTCTTGAACATTAGAAGCAGAATGAAGAACGTTCTTGCTTTTTGACTTGCTCTCACCTAATCACTGACAAAGGACAACCAGTCTATTCCCAACGGGCAAATGAGCTGTCATAAGCACTTTTTGAGTCTATAAAAAAGAACTCAAGATAAAGGGAATAATCAGAACTCACGAAAGCAACTATTTCATCATTCATAATCAGATTCAAGAGCTTCAAGTTCAAATCAATACATCACTTACATACACTTACATACTTGAAAGATTCTCAATCAAAAACAAAAGATTCAGTTATGTTCTTCTTCTTCTTCATATCAGAATCATTCTACTGAATTCTTTTGTCAAGAATCTAATCTCAAACATGAGTTGAGCATACTCAGATTCTATCCAAAATCAGAGCTTCAAGTACCAAGCAATTCATTACTCACTTCAATCATACTTGAATTTATCTCACTCACATACATTAAGTCAATTCTGATTTTTTTCTATTCGATTCCTAGAATCATTCTCGTGTATTTATCTGTCAAAAAATCAGAACACAAACAAGTGTTGAGCCTTCTCAGATTCTGACAAAACACTTTAAATCATATCGTTGTAAACTCAAGGCTATAGTGTGAAGTATAGTTTGGAGTAAGCTTGTTGGAAATCCTTTTATGATTAAAAGGTGAACTAAAATCCTATCTAAAGATTGATAGGTGATTTGATTGAACTCCTTTCTGGGTAGAACATATTTGTTTTTGTAACAGATCAAGGTTGATCTGAAATAGGGTGTGTAAAACCAAGATTGATCTTCGTTTTAGCACTTAGTGAAAATCTCACAGTTGTGAGGACTGGACCTAGCCCGAGTTGGGTGAACTAGGATATATCTTTGTGTGGCATCCCTTCCCTTATCTATTTACTTTCAGTATGTTTGATTATTTAGTTAAATAAATAAATTAAATTGTTAATTTTAACTAACCAAGAACGTTCTCCGTATTCTTGTCAAAACCAAGAATGTTCTCCGTTTTCTGTTTTCACAACCAAGATCAATCTTGAGTTATTTTCTTAAGTTTTTAACAGGAAGTTTTAAAAGGGTGAATTTACTATTCGAATCCCCCTTTCTTGTAAATTGACATTGCTACTTCATATCCCACTACTTGGCAACAAAGAATTAAGGTACATTAAAGGAACTAGTGAATATGGCCTGATATATCCTAGGAGTTCAAATGAAAGTAAAGATGAATTGATTGGATACACTGATGTTGACTGGTTGGAGATAAGGATTATAGAAAAAGCACTACATGCTATGTGTTCATGGTGAATAAGTCACCAGTTTCATGGTGCTCGAGGAAACAAAGCATAGTAGCTTTATCTTCATGTGAAGCTGAGTGTGTGGCTGCATCAATGGGAGCTTGTCAAGCTCTATGGCTGGCAAGATTGATGGCTAAAATGGGATTGAGGAATGAAGGATCATTAGGGATATTTATTGATAACAAATCTGCAATAGACTTGGCCAAGTACCCAATTGCACATGGAGGAAACAAACATATTGAAACATGATTTCATTTCCTAAGAGACCAAATAATCAAAGATAACTTGAAGCTGGAGCATTGCAGCACAAATGAGTAAAATGCAAACATCTTCACAATGGTATTAAAAAGATTGAAGTTTCAACAAAATGAAAAGCAAACTTTGAGTAACATTTTGAATTAGGGAGAATGTTGAAATGTAATTCATAATGTTAGTTAAAAGATGTTAAAGTTGTTAGAAGTTGTTAAGGGAGGTTAATAATTAGCTAGTGCAAGTACTGAGCAAGTGTTTGATATAAAAGCAATTGCACGTGCAGAGTTACTTGATATGCAAGCAATAACAAAATTTTAATTCTCTTCATTTCCTTTCTTCTTCCATTCTTAATTCTCTCAATCTAAATGAAGGAAACAATAGAAAATTAAGTATTTTAACACAAATAAAAGCAAATAATATTAAAACAAAGTGGATAGTGTTAAATTTGACATTTAATTGTTAAAATTATTATACTATATATATTTTCTTTTTGAAATTTTAAAATTTATTATGTAAACAACTAGTGCACTATGTATTTGACACGAATGTCATACTAATTTTTGTTTTATTAACTTAGTTCCTTCACCTAATAACTAAATGTATTGAAGATTTCAAAATGTGGGAATATTCCAAGAACATTATTCCAAAAAGGTAGGAATTTAAATTATTAAACCTATTGCCGAAAATAATTTTTTTTTAATCGCTAAAGAAGCAATATAGAACAAAGAATAGTATTATATCGCCTAAAGAGATTAAATGTGCAAAAACATATTTATAACATATTATCGATCTCACTCTTTTATAAGGATGAGTGTGACTAAAATAATTACTTTAAAAAATAATAATTACATTTTGCATTCATGTTAATGCTTCTAAGAATAATTTAATGAAATAACTATTATCTTTTTTCTATTTATTGTATATTTTATAATATGTTTATAAAAATTATAAACTACGCTCAAACATAGTAGTAGGATATAATCACATTATTGGTCAATGTGATTTTTTTAAACCTCGTGCAAAATTAAACAAAAACTTGTAGCGTAATCTATCTTAATCATAAAGTATTATCTTAGTAATTTTGATTTTCATAAATTTGGTTAAAATTGTACATTTTTTTATTCTAAAAAGTTTAACTGCAAAACTAATTAATTATAGAGAAATAAAGATTTTTCATTTTAAACTTTGCTCAATATGTCAAATGTTTTTGAAACTTTTTATCATTTAAGTTGCATCAATATGAACTTAAAAGTGAATTTTATAACATTAAAATATTATTTTTATGTATTTGAAAGTGTAAAACAATGAGAGAAATAATAGAGACGTAATAATTTGCAAGTTCGCAATTTAATGATAAAATATTTCATTGAAATAAAATTTAAGCGAGTGTCATAAATTTGATATTGCTCTGTTAAAAGCATACAGTGAAATGAGGAGAAAAATGTAGAACCATAGACTTTGAGCCACTGTTACCCAAATACATTTACAGTTCTATTTTCATCGGACTCAGCAAATCACCAAGAAACTCACATTATGCAATACCCCATCAACTAAGAGCATTTCTAATAGTGTAATTTACAAGTGACTTTAATTTCACCTTACCACATTATTGTAAACTAATAAACTAATGTGGTAAAGTGAGTCTCTTTATTCAATTTTATTTTTTTACTTTAATGATGTAAATCTTATGAATCCACCATAGATTTCATAATTTATCCAACATTTAATATTTTATTTATATTTAATTTTTATTTAAACTTAAAATATTAATTCAAATATTTTTAATTCATATGTAAAATATTATTTTTTAAAAATTAAATTTTATTACAACAAGTAAAAATCAACTAGAAGTACATGATGAAATATCATTAAAAAGGATAAAAACAAGGTTTAATTGCAGTTTTACTCTTCCTATATTCACTCAATTTCTAAAATTGGTCCTCTTATTTTAAAATCAAACAATTTTGGTTTTTCTCCCAAATTTTTTAATTAATAAATTATGATGTGTTTAAACGATATGACATATGATACGATAATGTTGAACAATTAATAACCATGAAATTGCAATAAAAACATCAAAAAAAACTTGAGTTTCAACTACTGAAATTATTTATTTTTGTAATTTAATTAATAATACATAAACAATTAATGCATGGTTTTATATCACAAGATTGTATGTAACGTCATTTAAAATATATTCAATTACTATTTTTTTAGTTATAATAAGGAGATCAAAACTGACGGATTTTAAAATAAAGAGATCAGTTTAATTAATTGATAAAAATAGAAGATCAAAACTGCAATGAAGTAAATATAACATAAATAATAAAATTTGAATTTCAAGGTGGGCATATCCAAAGTACATCCAGAAATGCTCCACTAAGTAAGTCTACTTAGAGATGTTGATGACTTTATTTACATAGATACATGCATGCTCTCCTTTGTAGTCTGGTTACAAGATTTGGATGAAGATCATTAAATGTTTTACTTATTGAGACGTCATTATCCATATTAATTATCATTAGATAATCAAAATCACCATCATTGTGAATCGTTATGCAATATATTCTGGCTACTTATTTTTGTTGAAATGGTTTTCAAATGTAGTCCACTTGAGATATGCCATCAAGGGTGCAAATATTCAATTTTTTGAAAAAATCCAAATAAATCACAAATAATCGATTTGGTTTGGTTGATTTATATAATTTATTGTCATAAAATTCAAATCAAACCAAATAGAACGGTTAGTTCGGATTGATCCAATTAAATAAGATTTATTCTAAAAACACTACGTTTTAAGGACCCCGAATTGTATATGTACTCCAACATTTAACGACGAAGTCCACAAAAGTCTATCGGACCAATTGGGCTTTACATGCCGTATATATATTATATAAGAAAAACTTTTCTGGTAGGGTTAAATGTACGCGTCTTTTTTGGAAAACTTTTTCTAAATTTTCCGATAGAAGTTTTCTGTATTGGAAAACATGAAAAAAAAAATTCTGGTAACTACCGGAAATCTTGTTTTTTTGTGATCCGAGGTAAAAAAAATTTAATTTGATAAAGTAAAAAAAATGAAGAGTAATTTTGGAATTTTGAAAAATTTGTGGGAGTATAGATATAATTGTGAAGGTGTGGCGTAAAACTTTCTTATACAAGGCCTCAATGCAAGAGATATGTGCCCAAAGTGATGGCTGTTTGCACACATGCTAATTCCACGTCTTCCAAATTCCTTTTGTATTATTTCCTTTATTTTGTTCAAGGTGAATTTTAGTTTTCTTTTTTAAAACTTTCAAAACCTAAGATCTTGTTTTTTAGTTTTCTTTTTTGAAAGTTTCAAAAACTAAGATCTTGTTTTGAGTAGTTGTGATTTTTAGTTTTTGATTTTGAAACTCAATTTTAAAATCAAAGTATGTTGCGTAAAATGAGACAAGTTAGTTTTTTACTTAATTTCAAAACAGAAAAAAAATAAAAATAGATTTTATAATTGTTGTTTTTGTGGTTGGAGGTGGGGGTTGACAGTGGTGGTTAGAATTATAAAACCTTTTTTTTCTTACTTTTAATGAAACACTATTTTGAAATTAAGAAGTGTATGATAAACATCCTCATTTGTTTGAAAATAATGAATTTTCTCACCATATTTTTAAATTAAATAAATCTATGTATGGTCTGAAACATGATCAAGAGCTGATGAACTTAGCAATTTTCTATTAAAAAATGATTTTAAAAGAGGTTAGATTAATACTTTATTAAGGAAATCATCAAAGAATGATATTCTCATTGTTCAAGTATATGTTGATATAATTTTTGGTTCACTAATGGTAAGTTTGTTAAAAAAATTCTAAGTTAATGCAAATTGAATTAAAATTTTTTCTTAGAATCCAAATTCATCAAAGCTCCAAAGGAGTATTCAATCATCAAACCAAATATACAAGATAACTACTTAAGAAATTTAAGATGGATGAATGAATAATCATGCTTACACCTATGCATCCCACATGTTCTCTTGATAAGGATGATCAGGTAAAAAGGCAGATCAAAATGTATACTTATGTATGATTGGATCACTTATCTACTAAACTACCTCTAGACATGACATTTTGTTTAGTGTTTATGTCTGTGCAAGATTTCAATCTGACCCCTAAAAAATCTCATTTAATAGTTGTTAAAAGAATCTTTATATATCTTAAGGCATTACTAATCTTGGTTTGTGTTATAAGTAATCCACTGAGTACAAGTTAGTAGGTTTTTGAGATGCTGACTATGCTAGAGATAAACTAGAAAAGAAAAGAGCTAGTGAAAATTATGCATTCCTTGGTGAAAATTTGATCTCCTGGTCTAGCAAAAGACAAGAAACCATTACTCTATCTACAAATGAAGCATAATATATTTCAGCAGCCAACTGCAACACTCAACTGTTGTGGATGAAACATCAACTAGAAGACTTCAAAATTAGTGAGAGGAACATTTCTATTTTATGTGATAACACTTATGTCGCATGTTTAACTAAAAATCCTGTTTCACATTCAAAGAAAAACATATAGAGATTAAAAAAGGATTTTAAACATTAAATTCATTGACATTGATCATCAGTGGATATATATCTTTACAAAATCCCTTACTGAAGACAAATTTAATTTTATAAAGAAAATTTTAAAATTCAATTTATAAAGGAGTGATGTTGGAAGCCGTATATACCTCTAGTAAAAGAGACTATATGTAACACCCAAAATTTTATAGTAGACTATTTAATTAATTAAAATATTATTACCAAGTTAATTTGATATTTAAAGTGTTTTAGGATATATGTTGATAAATATTAGGATTAATTTTCTTTATATGTGTGTTTGGATGTGATGATTATATAGATAAGGAAGAATAATATTACGTTAAATGAGTATTTTGGAGAAATTTTTTTAATGTACATGAGTAAAATAAATTATTTATTCACTAAAGACTTTTAGAAATACTAGAAAATGGATTTTGAACCAGACAACTATTTACATCCCTATTTTCTACTTTTGCATATTAATTTGGGATAATATTGTTACTGAATTAGGGTTTTCTTTCCTACACTTGCGAGTTGTTCATTGCACCCCCATTTTTGCCTTAGATTGGACTCTCCAAGATTGGGCCTTACAGTCTATTTTACTCCTACACGCACCTGTACGTCTGTTGTCTACACTCCTCAATCTACAATTAAATAATAAAATAATGAACAAAAAAAAGGAAAAGAAAGGACTGATAATTTCCACCTTCTTCTTCCTATATCATCGCCTCCATAATAGTTTCCTCCTTCTTCTCTCTTCAACCATGACCATTATAATGGGTGTTGTGTAAAACCGATACCACATTCGTGATCTTTGTGATCTCCTATTTCATTGTCGACCCGAATCACAAATTGAAACACCCTATTCCTCTTTGTCAATAATCACACCTCCACCTTTTGATCAAGATTCCTGCTATCACGACGATCACCAATGAAAATTGAGACCACATTTGGGCTCCACAAAACACCCTCTTCCATTACCTATGCTTGAAATCACTAAGCATTACACTTATAAAAATGAGTTTCCACCATTGTCGCAGCTGTTTTCTCGAATTCCGACCAGCACATTCATCGTATTTAGATTCCTCTCATCAAAACCTTCAAGAAGCACTACTCATTTGTATTTTTCATAAAAGTTGACGTTGGACGCACTCTGACAAGTTGGTGAGACTTTTTCTGCAGTTTTCTCTCGACGTTTTGACTCCATTTTTGCTCCTAAAATTATTATTAATTATTTAACATTGATTTTTATGCAACGCATAATTTATCAATCGCGTCTCGACAATTTTGTGAACTCATTGTTTATTCGAATTCGCTCGCTATACATTGTTGATCTGCAGTTGATGTTGAAAACTTCCATTGATTTTTGTGTTTGAGAAAGCATCAAAATAAGGTAAGGGATGAGAGAACATTTGAATTCATGAGTATAATATATTGTGTGATGAATGGGAAAACCGTATTTTCCAACGATTCAACCGAGGCTCGCTACGTATGATGGTGACCCTTTAAGTGATAAATTAGTTAATGTGTAAATATGGAAATTGTGAGATTAAAATGTGGAATAGAAACATATATAAGGTGTTGATTGATTTAATTTCATTGAATGTGTGGTATTTGATATTATTGTGATATTGGATGTCGAATTACTTTGGTGCATATGTTTGATTAGACGAGTTTCTGTCATGTGATAATAAAATATGGATGTATTGTATGATGTACGTTTATATGATGGTGATGATGTATGAATGATGATAGTGATGCTATAAATTTGTGATAAGTTTATGTCAGGATGATGATGTATGATTGATGATAGTGATGTTATAAATTTGTAATGAGCGATGATGTATGATTGCCGATAGTGATGTTATAAATTTGTGATGAAAATATTGAAGTAACCCAATGGTTGATGAATTAGTGATGTTGGGGAAGTACAACTGAATGAATCTCATTGTGGTGGTCTACTATTGAGCCTTAAGGCAAGATTGTTAGACCTTGGAGGTATTCGAGCAGGGAATTCCTATGTGACTTGGAGGTAGCCCTCCAAATATCGGGAGCTACCATGCGACACACATTTACATCATTTATCGTGTATATGTGTCTCAAGTTGAGTTGAGGGAATCTATGAAGACATGACCAATTTGAATTATCCATCCACTTGTTTGGTGGCAGAATATCAAGCCTCCTGACCAAGTACTTCAGAGTTAGAATGGTACCAAATTGGAAAAAAGTAGAGTCTAAGCTCATAGATAACATTGCATTTTCTTGTGATTGTTTTGTTGTGATTAATGTGTTTCAAAAGTTATAAATAGTTTCTCTTAGATGATTTGATGCGTATTATAATAAGATAATGATTTTACTTAAGTGACTTTGATGTTATATTATAATGAGATTATGTGTTATGCGATGGTCTATTATAATTATTTGTGTGTTCTTCTTATCTATATTATACCATCGACATGATTTCAAAATTCACCTCCTTCATTGTTTGTGTTTGACTGGCTTAGTTCTGCATTTGCTAAATCGCAGTTATTACGGGTTAATAAGTTTTGAAGTTCAAATTGGGAAAAGTCTTGCTTTGATAGATAATACCGAAAATGAGAGTCATAGGTTGTATTTTACTTATTTAATTAGAAACGACTTTTTGTATGAAAACTTTATAAGTACTAGTAAGTTTTTGAAATTAAATTAAGAAATTCTAGTTAAATTTATGAAGATTGCACTGTTTTATATGAGAAAAAATGTTTAAAGTATTCATATTGTATTTTTAGAAACGTCATATCCTAAATAACTCATAATTATTTCTTAGAAAGAGTTTTTGTTTTCCACTGCAAATTAAAAAAAAAAATCTAATATACATTATTGTATATGTTATTTTGAGATTTAAGGTCTCACAAGAAATATTTTTACTAATGAATTGACATTGTATTAAACTAATCAAGTTGCTAATTTTTTTTTTCTTCATAAAACCGAGTCATTTATAACGCGAAATATATTACATATTCCTATAGAAACAAAAGTATTATCGATACATATATTTTTAGAAAACCTTCTTCTTACATTCACAGTCGCTCTCATTTTGTTTCAGAGCTATCTACAATATCATAAGCATTGATTAAAAAAACAATAGTATATAAATTTGCGAAGTTTTGTACAGAAATAAATATGTGGCATAATTCAAAAAAAGAAAGGTTTATGTGACATTTTTTTATATTTTTACATGACATTATTTAAGAAAGAGATGCGTTATTCTCAATAATTACAAATTCGAAAATGGTATTTTTTATATAAATTCAAAAATTGTCTATAGAAGGAAATAATAAAAGAAATATTTTATATCTTAATTTAGAAAATACTAAAAATTAAACCGGATGATTAAGTATTCATAACTGATTGACCTCATTATCTTAAACCTATTCTATCTATATTTATTGTCTTTCATAAAAAATAAAACATATAGGTAGAGTATATTATGAAATTTTTCTTTTATATATTTCTTTTATACTCTATACTCTGTATTTTATATTTTTTGTTTTTATCTTAATAAAAATAAAATTCCTTTTAAAATAAAAGTATAATATATACTTTCAAATTCAAATTTCAAAACAAATACATGACAAGTCTCTAATTATATTTTATGTAAATCAACAATTTTAGAAAATAATTAAATGACATCTCATTTTCATTGTGTAATAATTATCACCATGTTTCTAGAATATGGTAATAAATTTATACATTCAAAATATCATAAATACAACCATTAAAAATAATTGTAACTATAAAATTTATAGGTTACAAGTTATCTTTTGATCTACTAGAATTACAAAATAATTCAGTTCTTACACGCAACACAAAAATAAAACTCCATCATCTAATTATGATTCCTACTTTATCCCTTTTATATGCTATAATACATAGAAAATAGGGAGAGAGATAATAATCTCAGTGAGTTCTATAAAAAAGGTATGTGTAGTTCTAAATATTCTTTTCCTTAGATGCAACATAAATCATTAAATGAATATGAATTTCATGCTAAAAAAAATATTTTACCTTTACTTTCCTTTAAAACATGTAAAATATCATTATCCTCTTATTTCCTTAAAGTGGAAAATATACATATCCTCTTTCTTTTCCTTAATGTATGGAAAAATATACATGTCCACTTTCTTTTCCTTAAAGTATGGAAAAGTTTTCCTAATTATCTTGACGTGGGTCATCAAGATAATTTAGACCTCTTGGAAAATTTGGTGTGGCCATGAACCCAACCGAGGCCTCAATTGTTGTTCCTTTACCCATTTTTCCATGATTGAAACAATCCTCAATATCCCACCTTATTTTCTTGGACCATGCATGTCATGATATTGTGTATGTAATGCATATGTAGTAGTATGTATGCAATGCATATCTCATTAATACAACAAATGCAAGTAATGAAATCATCCATAACACATTAATATGTAAACTAGAAGTAAAATTAACTTTAAGTCATTCACCAGGAGGAGTCTTAATTAGAGTGAACATTTAATTGGAGGAAGTCATTTAATTAGGTATTTTGTTTAAGATATGTTAGATCAAAGGCAGCATGATCGGAGGAAGGTTTGGATAAGAGGTGTAAGACTCTAAATTTTCTAGATAAATTGAAGGTTTGGAGTTACAAATGCGCCATCAATTTTTATGGATTACATGAATAGAATCTGTAGCCCTTTTCTAGATAAATTTGCTGTGGTGTTCATCGATGATATATTGATTTATTCAAGGAATGAGGAAGAACATGAAGAACATTTACGTCAAGTTCTTGAAGTTTTACGCGAGAAGCAATTGTATGCCAATCTGTCGAAGTGCGAGTTTTGGCTAGAAAAAGTGAACTTCTTAGGACATGTGATAACCAAGGAAGGAATCGCTGTGGACCCGACAAAGATTGAGACAGTCCTCGCTTGGAAATAGCCTCAAACTATCACAGACATACGAAGTTTTGTTAGACTGGCAGGATACTACAGGAGGTTTATTGATGGATTTGCTAAGATTGTAGCTCCATTGACATTACTCACTAGAAAGAATCAACCGTTCGCATGGACAGAGAAGTGTGAGGAAAATTTTTAGTTACTTAAGGAAAAGCTGACAACCTCACCAGTATTGGTCTTACCACAACCAGAAGAACCATATGAAGTTTATTGTGATGCATCTCACCAATGTTTGGGATGTGTTCTGATGCAACACAAGAAAGCTGTAGCCTACGCCTCAAGACAATTGAAGACTCGTGAAAGAAACTATCCTACTCATGATTTAGAGCTTTTTGCCGTAGTTTTTGCATTAAAGACCTGGAGGCACTATTTATATGGATGCACGTTCACAGTGTTCAGTGACCATTAGAGTTTAAAATATTTGTTTGACTAGAAAGAATTGAACATGCGCCAAAGAAGATGGACAAAGACTTTCAAGGATTTTGATTTTACATTGCAGTACCACCCTGGGAAAGCCAATGTGGTGGCTGATGCGTTGAGTAGAAGAAGTGTGTCAGTATCTTTAACAATAATGGCTAGACAACAAGAGTTGTGGGAAGCATTTAGAAACCTACACTTGGACGTAGAGTTTTCACTAGGAATTCTAAAATGTGGAATGATAAAATTTTTGAGTGGTCTACTTGAAGACATTACGAATTCTCAAGATGACGCATTAATCCAAGAGAAGAGGAACCTAATAGTGCAAGGGAAGATGACTAAGTTCAAGATTGGACCAGATAATATTTTGAGATGTAATGGAAGGATTTGTGTACCGACAGTTGCAGATCTGAGGAGAACAATTTTAGAAGAGGCTCACAATAGCAAATTGAGTATCCATCCCGGAGCAACAAAGATGTATTAGGACTTGAGGCAAAATTATTGGTGGCTAGGAATGAAGAGGCATGTAGCAGAGTATGTATCGACATGTTTAACTTGTCAGAAAGCGTAAGTGGAACATCAACATCCTGCTGGAATGTTACAACCTTTAGATATACCTAAATGGAAGTGGGACAACATTTCCATGGATTTTATAAATGGATTGCCGAAGACAAGGAGAAAGAATGATTCTATTTGGGTGATAGTGGATCGATTAACTAAATCCGCACACTTTTTACCAGTAAAGACCATCTATAAGGTAGATAAGCTAACAGAGATCTACATTGCTAAAATTGTGAGATTACACGGAGTACCGTCGAGTATCGTATCAGACCGTGACCCAAAATTCACGTCGCACTTTTGGGGGGCGTTGCATGAAGCATTGGGAACAAAATTAAGATTGAGTTCAGCATACCATCCACAAACAGATGGACAAACTGAGATAATGAATCAATCCTTGGAAGATTTATTAAGAGCATGTGTATTAGATGATAAAGGAAGCTGGGATGATGTATTTCCATTGATTGAGTTTACCTACAACAATAGTTTTCACGCAAGTATTGGAATGGCACCATATGAGGCTCTATATGGACGCAAGTGTTAGACACCTTTATGCTGGTATAAAGACGGTGAAAGTATGGTTTGTAGGACCTAAGATGATGCAACAGACTACATATAAGGTCAAGAAGATAAAAGAGAAAATGAAGATCTCGCAAGACCGTCAAAGGAGTTATGCGGACAAGCGTCACAGACCTTTAGAATTCGAGCAGGGTGATCATGTGTTTCTAAGAGTCACACCTACAACTGGATTTGGAAGAGCCATTAAATCAATGAAATTAACCCCGAAATTTATGGGACCATACCAAATTACTACACGAATTGGACAGTGGCTTATCGAATTGCGTTGCCTCTGATACTGTCCAATATCCACGAAGTATTTCACGTGTCGCAATTAAGGAAATACATTCTGAATCCGTCACATGTGATCGAACCAGACACAATTCAACTAAAGGATAACTTGTTATTTGAAGTACTACCTGTAAGAATTGAGGACATGAAGATTAAGCGGTTAAGGAACAATGAAGTTTCGTTGGTCAAAGTGATTAGGAACCCAACTACTGGAGATGCGACTTGGGAACTGGAGAGTATGATGAGGGAACAACACCCTGATTTGTTTATCGACGCATAGTTTCGAAGACGAAACTAATTTTAGGGGGGTAGTAATGTAAGACTCTGAATTTTTTAAAATCTAATTTATGCAATTTTAATGTTTTTTTTGTGTTGAATTGCTTAGGCTATTAGTCCAATTTTTAGTTTATGAATTAAGTACCAAAAATATATTTTGTTAGAGTTAGTATTATATTTAATATATATATATATTTAGAGACCCTATTAAAATTATTTATTAGAATATAATTTAATTAAGTTACAAAAATTTACTACCGAATAAATTTTTTTAAATGTCACTTGTGTTGGAACCAAGTTGGTTCTAAGTATTTAGGATTTTGATGTTTACAAAAGCACTCCATGTAATCTTATTTTGAACCTTGAATTATTAAATTAAATGTCACCAGAAGCTGAAGTAATAAGAAGCAGAAGATCAAAGTGTTCCAGAGATTGAATCCTGAAGGTACCAGAAGATACTCCAATATGTCAAAACATCACCAGAAGATATCTTTGCTGGCCCAGATCAGAAGGAAGCAAAGTCAGAAGGAAACCTGGACCAGACCAGAATGAAGCCTGTCAGAGGGAGACTTGATCTAGACCAGAGGAGTCATAAGTCAGACTTAATCCAGAAGTTATTCTGACCAGAAGATGGCCTGGAAGTGAAATAATAAACAGCCCAGACTTGATCCAGACTTAATCAGAGGGTAAATTAATGGGTTCAGAACAAAGGAATTAATCCATATTTGACCCAGACCAGAAGATAGCATGGTTCAGGGTATGAAACTAAGTCCAGACCAGAAGAAATGATCTCCAGAATTGATCCAGAACTGATCCAAAACAGAAGGTAAAATGTCCATACTGAAATATTATTTGTCCAGATTTAATTTCAGTTTAATCAAGACCAAGTCTAGAATTGGTCCAGATCAGAGGGAAGATTTTCAGATCAATGGTTCAAATTTAAGTATTTGGCCCAGTGTTGGCTGAGATCAGAAGATCAGACCATGACCTAGTGTTGGCCGAAATCAGAATGTCAGAATGTGTGGTCCAGCAGTGGCCGAGATCAGAGGATCACAGTAGATCAGTTTGCTAGACCAGGATGGCCGAGATCAGAAGATCAAAAGGTTAGAAAGTGTGGTCTAGGGTTGGCCGAATTCAGAGGATCACAACAGATCACTTAGTATGGTCCAGATGTGGACTAGCGCAGAAGATGAAATGGTCCAGATTTAATCATGAGGATTAACGGTGGAGATTTTAATTTATTTTGATCAAAGTATTAAAAAGATTTGTTACAAAAATAAAGTGAAGTATTGTGGAATTCAGGAGCTGTTGGCGGGAAGAAACTAAAGACATGATTGGCCAGTTATTTTTGAAAGAAAATCTGAAGCTTAAAAAAAGATATGTTTTTTATTTAAATGAAGCCCAATTGGTCAAGATATTTTTGCAAGAGAATCCAGCAAGATTCAGCTCGAAATTAAGCTTGGAAGAGGCCCTAATCTGCATCTATAAAAGGAGGCTCAAGGCAGAATACTTAGCATCAAAAATCACAAAAGAGTCATACACTTCCAAAGCAAACACTCAAGTTTTCAATGAGGTTAATTGTGAGTTCCAGCTTTCAAGAAGCAAGCACTCGTGTTATTTTCTTTCCCTTGTGTTAGATCTAAGTTGTTGAAGTGGAGTCTACAACTGAAGGAGTCAGAAGGGGTAGCAGATTACTTGGCAATTAGATTCAAGGCGTTGTAATTCCTTCTACAATCTGGGGTTGTTAGATTGGCATGAGAAGACTTGACTTAGGAAGTCAAGGTGCATTATTCCTCAAGAGTCTAGGATTGTTAAACTATTTGAGAAGACTGACTTGGAGGGTCAGTGGAACTGTTGTAATTCAAGGTTTGAATTAGTGAAATCCTTCAAGGTGAAGGGACTGGACGTAGCCTCGTTAACGGTGAACCAGTATAAAAATTCTGTGTTTTATTTTTACTTTATATCCGCTGCTAACTCTGTTTTTATTCATACATCAAGTTTTGTTTTAAAAGTGTAAAAACAGGAAAAGTATTCAAGTTAGTCAAACACAATTCAACCCCGCTTCTCATGTTTGCACCTTCAATTGGCATCAGAGCCCGGTCTCAAGGCTGAGCACTTAACAGTGTTTGAGGAAAGGTCCAAGGGGTTCAACATGGCAGAATCTAGAGATGAACTAGGAGGCAACGTCAACAAACCACCACTGTTTGATGGAGAAAGTTTTGAGTATTGGAATGACAGAATGAGAAGTTTCGTCATATCTCAAGATCCTGAATTATGGAAGATGGTAGTCAAAGGATACACTGCACCTACTGATCCAGAAGATCCAACTAAAGTACTAGACATGGATGATATGAAACCAGATCAGAGCAGATTACACAAACTTCATCACAAGTCTAGAAACATCATGATCAGTGCCATCACATTCAACGAATTTGACAGATGCACAGATAAAGAAACAGCAAAGAGCATATTCGATAGTCTGGTTCTGACCTGTGAAGGAAGCCAGCAGGTTCAAGAAGCAATGGCTAACATACTGGTCAAATAGTATGAGCTGTTCATGATGGAAGAGGATGAAGACATTGAAGCAATGTTCAGCAGATTTCAGATTCTGGTATCAGGTTTAAAAGTATTAAAGAAAAGCTACACCACTGCAGATCATGTAAAGAAGATCCTCAGAAGCTTACCAGCCAAATGGAGACCAAAGGTTACTGCAGTATAAGAAGCTAAGGATCTGAATACCTTAAGACTTGAAGATCTGATCAGCTCACTCAGGTCTCATGAAATAGAACTAGAAGCAGATGAACCAAAGAAGAAGAAGAATCTGGCTCTGAAGTCGAAACAGAAGAAAGCTGCAAGGGCAGCATCAGAATCAGAGGATAGTAACAGTGATGATATGGCTTACTTAACCAAAAAGATGGTTAAGATCTAGGAAAATAGGAAGAGGAGAGGTTCCAAGAAGAAACATAACAGCAACGATAAGGAAGAATCTGACAAGAAGAACATCATCTGTTATGGATGCAATGAACCTGGACATATCAAGTCAGAATGTCCAAATTTGGAAAAAGGCAAACAACACAAGAAGAGTTCTAGATTCAGAAAGAAGGGTCTGATGGCTGTCTGTGATGTATCAGAATCAGAAGAAGAATCGTCTGATGAAGAAGAGGCAGAAACAGCAATGACGGCACACATCAGGTCTGCTTCTGGACCTCATAAAGGCATGATTTCAGGAAGGAAAGCAGGCAGAAGGAAGAATGAACGAAGTAGTCACTCAAGCAAGTCTGGAAGCACATCAGAGGAAGCAATTCTGTCTCTGATGGCTCATACCAACTCAAGTTCTGGATACAGCTCACGCTCTGGAACAGAATCAGAAGATGAAGACAGTGAGGTATTTTCTGATCTCTCTAAATCTGAATTAATTGATGTTGTTGTAAAAGACTTGTTAAATGCAAATAATAAGATGTCTTTAAAATTGAAAACTTTTAGGAAAGATAAGAAAAATCTGACCAAAGAAGTCCAAGTTTTAAAGAATCAAAATTCTGAGTATGCAACTGAAAACAAGGATTTTAACACTGAAGTTGCAAGACTCAAATCAGAAAACCAAACTCTCAAAAGTAATGTTTGTTCCACTTCCAAAACGATTTGTGAATGCATGAACAATTTTTTGAAAACTTTATTTCTAATGGAATGGAAAGAAGTAAATATGCATCTATGATTTATGGAAACAGTAACACTGGAAAGAGAGGTCTTGGGTTTACAGAAACGATTACTGAAAGTAAAGCTGTTCATTCTGATGTTTTATGCATTGTTTGTGCTAAGAAAGGTCACTTTGAACTATCTTGTCCAATGGTAAAATCTGAACAAGATCAGAGAGCTATTAAGACTAACAAACCTGGACCCAATCAGTTCTGGGTACCAAAAGATCAAATTGTCTATGTTGCAGATATTCTGAGCAACCAGAAGAAGACACCAACAATGGTGCATGGACAACAGATGTTGGCAATGCACAAGCAGAAGAAGGTTTATGTTCCAACATCTACCAAACAAAAGCCAAGTGACACTGGTAGAAGAAGAACTGGTCAACACAATACCTATCAGAACGAGAATCATAGGAGGAACAGGAAATATCAAAGAAATCACACATATCACAGGAATCAGAACAGGAACTAGAACCAGTATCAGAGGCACAGGAACTGGAACCAGAATCAACACTGGAACCAGAATTAGAATCAGTACCAGAACCAGAATCAGAATCAGTACCAGAACCAGAACCTGAACAGGTATCCGTATCAAAGGTTGAGGTATGATCATCATAATTACTTTAATTATCAGAATCAGTATGATTACAAGAATCACCATAAGTTCCAGAATCACCAGAGGAACATGGTGTATCAGCCAAAGCAGAAAGAAAGGAATCAGAATCAGGAGAGTTCTTCAAACACTCCAGTGAGATTCATCAAGACTACAAACTTGGAAGGGAATTCAAATCCCCTCATCCAAACCATGTAATCACAGAACATACAGATTAGGAATCTGAAAATCAGAAGCAAGAGGATTTTCAGAGTAAAACTGAAACTGTTGACATAGAGGTTACATCTTGCTGTAAATACTATTATTATTTGATATTTATGTTTACTGTGATAACAAGAAGCTTGATCTTAACAAATCAAAGCTAGATAAGTATTCTGCAGGTTTTCAAACTGTCAGAGGAACCAGGTGATTCACACGAATTGAACACTTCAGCAGAAACACCATTCTAGTGGGTTCAAAAACAAGCAGAAATCACCAGAAGCAGAATTAATGGTTTGGCTGTATTTAGTTCATTTTTAAATTATTTATATTATGTTATATGACAAACTGCTTGATCTTGACAAATCAACGCAAGATAAAGATAGTGCAGGTTCACCAAAACCAAAGGGAGCAGAAGCAGAAGAAACATGAGTACCTGGAAAGGTAGAGGATACAAGCAAGTCAGCAACACATGACAAATCTTCAAAAGATAAATCTGAAGAGAAATCTGGATATTTACCATAACCAAAAACTGATTTATTATAATCAGAACCTGTTACAGATTTACCAGAACCAGAAGCTGATTTATCAAAATCAGAAGCTGTTACAGATTTACCATAACCAGAAGTTGATTTATCATAATCAGAAGCTGTTACAGATCTTCCAGAAACAGAAGTTGATGCAGACCAACCAATGTTGATGAAGATTTGGCAGAAGAAGGTTGGATACTTGCAATGCAAGAAGAGCTGAATGAATTCCAAAGAAATGATGTTTGGGATCTGGTACCAAGACCAAACAAAAATATTATTGGAACCAAGTGGGTGTTCAGAAATAAACTAAATGAAAAAGGTGAAGTGGTAAGGAACAAAGCCAGACTTGTAGCTCAAGGATACAGTCAACAAGAAGGTATAGACTACACTGAGACTTTTGCTCCAGTGGCCAGGTTAGAAGCAACTAGAATTCTTTTATCACTTGCTGCTAATCATGATATAATGCTGTATCAAATGGATGTTAAAAGTGCATTCTTAAATCGCGATATAAGTGAGGAAGTCTATGTCAAACAACCCCCTGGATTTGAAAATTCTGATTTTCCAAACCATGTTTTTAAACTTAAGAAATCTTTATACGGTTTAAAACAAACACCAAGGGCATGGTATGACAGACTTAACAACTTTCTGCTTAAGAATGAATTTAATAGAGGCTAGATTGATAATACTCTATTTAGGAAATCCATTAAAAATGATATTTTGATTATTCAAGTTTATGTTGATGATATCATATTTGGATCGACTAATGGCACTTTGTGCAGAGAGTTTTCTAACCTAATGCAGAAAGAGTTCCAAATGAGCATGATGGGAGAACTTAAGTTCTTCCTGGGAATTCAGATTCATCAAGGTAAATCAGGTATACTCATTCACCAATCTAAATACACTAAAGAACTTCTTAAAAAGTTCAAAATAAGTGAATGTAAGCCTATGGCCACCCCCATGCACCCAACCTGCTCACTTGAGAAAGATGAAACCAGTCAAAAGGTAGACCAGAAAACATACAGAGGTATGATTGGATCCCTTCTTTATTTAACTGCTTCTAGACCTGACATTTTGTTTAGTGTTTGTGTTTGTGCCCGTTTTCAAGCTGACCCTAGGGAATCCCATTTAAATGCTGTCAAACGAATTTTGAGATACCTTAAAGGAACCACCAACCTTACTTTGTTATACAAGAAAACCCCCACCTACAAACTCAAAGGTTTTTGTCATTCCGACTATGCTGGAGACAAGCTGGAAAGGAAAAGTACAAGCGGCAACTGCACCTTCTTAGGTGATAATTTGATCTCTTGGTCAAGCAAAAGACAAAGCACAATTGCCATGTCAACAGTTGAAGCTGAGTATATATCAGCAGCAGGATGCAGTTCACAGTTACTCTGGATGAAACATCAACTTGAAGATTACAACATCTTTGAAACCAATATCCCTTTGTTCTGTGATAACACTTCAGCCATAAACCTAACCAAGAACCCTATCTTACACTCTAGAGCCAAACACATTGAAATAAAACACCATTTCATTAGGGACCATGTTCAAAAAGGGACTTTAAGCATCCAGTTTGTGGACACTGATCATCAATGGGCTGACATCTTCACCAAAGCATTACCAGAAGATAGGTTCGAGTTCATCAAGAAGCATCTCAACATTATCTCCATATCTGACTAGCTCAAGTAGTCATCTTAGGAGTTTTTGTTTAATTTTCTTGTAATTTTATTTTATGCTTTTTAATTTTCTGTTTTTACTTTCTGTAATTTGTAAAGAGAAAAACAAAAAATTACAAAAATAGTAGGACCTCTTTTTGGCTGATGAAAAAAAGGGGGAGAGAGAGAGAGAAAAAGGAGAAATAAGTAGAAAAGGAGAGATAAAAAGAAAGGAGGAGCGAAAAAGAAAGAGATGAAAAGAGAAGGAGTTGAAAAGGAGAAGAATCAGGGAGAGAAAAAAGAAAGAGTGAAAAAGAGAAGAAGTTGAAAAGGAGAGGAAACAGGGAGAGAGAAAAATAAAGAGAGAAAAAAGAAAGAGTGGAAAAAAGAAGGAGTTGAAAAAAGGAGAGGCTATGTAAAGGGAGAAAAGAAAGAGAGAATAAAGAAGGAGTTCAAAAAGGAGAGAAAAAGAGAAGAAAAGAAAGAGTGAAAAGAGAAGTAGTTGAAAAGGAGAAGACAAAGGCAGTATCAGACTTAGGGGGAGAGATTGGTCTGAGGGGGAGTAATTCAAGTCTTCGAGTTATAAACTAGCAAAATAAGTTAAGGTTTTGTCATCATCAAAAAGGGGGAGGTTGTTGGGACCAAGTTGGTTCTAAGTACTTAGGATTTTGATGTTTACAAAAGCACTCCATGTAATCTAATTTTGAACCTTGAATTATTAAATCAAATGTCACCAGAAGCTGAAGTAATAAGAAGCAGAAGATCAAAGTGTTCCAGAGGTTGAATCCTGAAGGTACTAGAAGATACTCCAGGATGTCAAAACATCACTAGAAGATATCTTTGCTGGCCCAAATCAGAAGGAAGCAAAGTCAGAAGGAAACCTAGACCAGACCAGAATGAAGCCTGCCAGAGGGAGACTTGATCCAGACCAGTAGGAGTCATAAGTCAGACATAATCCAGAAGTTATTCTGACCAGAAGATGGCCTGGCAGTGAAATAATAAACAGCCCAGACTTGATCCAGACTTAATCAGAGGGTAAATTAATGGGTCCAGAACAAAGGAATTAATCTAGATTTGACACAGACCAGAAGATACCATGGTTCAGGGTATGAAACTAAGTCCAGACCAGAAAAATGATCTCCAGAACTGATCCAAAACAGAAGGTAAAATGTCCGGACTGAAATATTATTTGTCTAGATTTAATTTCAGTTTAATCCAGACCAAGTGCAGAATTGGTCCAGATCAGAGGGAAGATTTTCAGATCAATGGTTCAGATTTAAGTATTTGGCCCAGTGTTGGCTGATATAAGAAGATCAGACCATGGCCCATTGTTGGCCAAAATCAGAAGGTCGGAATGTGTGGTCCAGCAGTGGCCGAGATCAGAGGATCACAGTAGATCAGTTTTCTAGACCGGGATGGCCGAGATCAGAAGATCAGAAGGTTAGAAAGTGTGGTCTAGGGTTGGCCGAAATCAGAGGATCACAGTAGATCACTTAGTATGGTCCAGATGTGGACTAGCGCAGAAGATCAAATGGTCCAGATTTAATCATGAGGATTAACGATGGAGATTTTAATTTATTTTGATCAAAGTATTAAAAAGATTTGTTACAAAAATAAAGTGAAGTATTTTGGAATTCAGGAGCTGTTGGCGGGAAGAAACTAAAGACATGATTGGCCAATTATTTTTGAAAGAAAATCTGAAGCTTAAAAAAAGATATGTTTTTTATTTAAATGAAGCCCAATTGGTCAAGATATTTTTGCAAGAGAATCCAACAAGATTTAGCTCGAAATTAAGCTTGGAAGAGGCCCTAATCTGCATCTATAAAAGGATGCTCAAGGCAGAATACTTAGCATCGAAAATCACAAAAGAGTCATACACTTCCAAAGCAAACACTCAAGTTTTCAGTGAGGTTAATTGTAAGTTCCAGCTTTCAAGAAGCAAGCACTCGTGTTATTTTCTTTCCCTTGTGTTAGATCTAAGTTGTTGAAGTAGAGTCTACAATCTGAGGTAGTCAGAAGGGGTAGCAGATTACTTGGCAATTAGATTTAAGGTGTTGTAATTCCTTCTACAATCTGGGGTTGTCAGATTGGCAGGAGAAGACTTGACTTAGGAAGTCAAGGTGTTGTATTCCTCAAGAGTCTAGGATTGTTATATTGTTTGAGAAGACTGACTTGGAGGGTCAGTGGAACTGTTGTAATTCAAGGTTTGAATAAGTGAAATCCTTCAAGGTGAAGGGACTGGACGTAGCCTCATTAACGGTGAACCAGTATAAAAATTCTGTGTTTTATTTTTACTTTATATCCGCTGCTAACTCTGTTTTTATTCATACATCAAGTTTTGTTTTAAAAGTGTAAAAACAGGAAAAGTATTCAAGTTAGTCAAACACAATTCAACCCCCCCTTCTCGTGTTTGCACCTTCAACCTGTTGCTGATAAACTTACTTGTCAATTGAGTTGCAACGAGAGTAGATATTTTTATTATATTAGATTAAGAAGTGAGTGATGTAATGTGTGTAAGAGTGATTAGATATTATAATGATTATTTTAGTTTAAACTTAAACATTTAATTATAATTCTTTTTTGTTTGTTTGTTTGTTTGTAAGTTAATTAAGACAAAAAAACAAAAGCTATGAGGGCAGCCTTTTAAAAGGCATTGTTCCCCTCCCTCCCTACTGCTCCTTCATCCTGTTTCTTCCTTTGCTTTCTTTTTAGAAAAAAAAAGTGTGGGTAGTTACAACAAAAACAAAACCCTCCATTTTCTACTAGATCAAAGTCTCCGTTCAAGAAGTGTTAGGAAGGAAAGTTACTCCCCTCTAATAGGTGGTGCTTGTGAGCCAATTTATTTGAGGTGAGACATTTACTTTTTTTTTTCTTTCTAGATTCGAAAATTTTATATGTGTGGGGATGAGTGAAATTTTGGAATTCTTAACCAACAATTTGTTGTTGTTGTTGTTGTTATGTTGTTGTTGTTGTTGTTGTGTTGTTGTTGTTGTTGTGGTTGTTGTTGTTATTGATGTTGTTAGTAATGGTTAGAAATAAGAAATTGATTTTTGTTGCGTTTGAGTTATGTAATGAGTTATTTTCAAATAAAATAGTTTGAACTGAAGTTGAAATTTTACGAGAAAATTTAGAGTTGTTAAAGTTTTGAAAATGTTCAAATTTTAACTAAGTTAAAGAGTTTGAGCAAAGAGTTAAAGTGTGAAATTAATATGCTTAGAGTTAAAAATGTTACTCTTTTAATTACTCTTGAACTGAGTTTAAGGGAGAAGTTTAGAGTATTTTATTAACTCAAATTTTTTGTGCTCTAATGGTTGAGTGATATAACTTGAAAAATGAAAGAGATTAGTTTTTTGGAATTTTGTTGTGGTTGGATAAATTTTAGTGGTGAACAAATTGTTGTGAATCATTATGTTTATGTATTTAGCTCCTTGAGTCTCGAAAAGGAATCGAGACTGTTGACGCCAAGTTAGCGGTGGGGAGAACTCTGAGATATTAATGTTGTTGTGGTGAATAAAAAAAAATGATTTTTCTTAGTGTATGTCTTTCCAAAGAATAGTCGAAACTTTTCTTAAACCATTTTCGATGTTGACGGTGTACGGTGATATTTCTTCAAAACTCAACTTACAATTTATTGGTGTTGTATGAGTTGTTGAAGAGGATAGAAAATGATTGATCGTAAGCTGTCGTGTGCATCCATAGGACTATTTTTGTAGTCTCAGTTTTTCATATGCTTTTGTTTTGTATTTTGTTATATTTGTGTTGCAATTGAACAATCCTTGTTTGGAATATCACAACTTCACAATCAAGATAAAGAAAGTGGAAGCTGTCAAATATTAATTTTTTTTGGGAATTGATGGATCCCTTTGTATATTTTATCACTTGTCATGAAGTTGAATTGTGGCTTCATAGTTACAATGGGATTTGTTTTTTGTTATTTCATCATGGTTCATGGCTATTGGTATTTTATTTAAAGGTTTCTAGTCACCTTATCTCTTTTAGTATTGTATTGTTACCTTGAAAATAAAAACAGTTGGACAAATGCCTTAGGAATTTTGGATTCTGCTGCTTGTTAGATGTTTGGAGTTGTCATAGTCAGTCAAAGAAGTTTTAAAGTAATGATCATTTTTGTCTCCATAGTGCATATTGACTTATATTAATAGTGCATATTTCCTTTGTTCATGTTAAAAAAATTTATATGTTTGAGAGTGGATTTTGTGAATAATAATATTATTAGTCCTTACTCGTTTTAAACTCTTTTAGTAAATATACTCTAAGGGGATTAGGAGTAAGAAAGGGTTTGTAAGGTAGTTAAATTCTCAGGGACTAATTTGACAAAGTCAAACACTATTTGATTGAAGGTGTCGGTACAAACGATATTTGTTGAAAAAGCTATAATTGAGGTAAGGGCTCCTTCGAAATTTTTTAGTCTGCACATAGGGACCTTATATGTGTGTTAGATGTGTGAATATGTGATAATTAATATTGATGTGGTTATGCATTATTGAGTGATAATACGTGTTGTTACATGTTATGAATTTTTATTGATGAGAACGTGTCTTCAGTATGTTATGTGAAAAGTATAAAAAAATTATTAGTGTTTAATGAGTATTAAAAGGGAAGTCTTCTAATAGCTACATTTACATAATGATTGTTGTGAAAGAGTTAGAGTATGCTGATGCATTTTATAGTTAGTGGTGACCATGATGGGCCACTATATTAGTGGTGACCGCGATGGGCAACAGGATGGTTCCATGAGTTGATTGGTTCATCCTATCCTTACGAGGATTTTTTAGTCATGTAGGTCTGTGATAGACTGCACTCTGGTAAATCGTGTTGATCTATGATAGGTGGCACCTCGGTAATTAGTACTAGTCTGTGATAGGCGGTACATTTATGGTTTACACCCCTCGATGAGGGTCTGGGAATTCCGGAATCATGTGCACTGGCATATAAGCATTGCATTAGGGTGCTTGGCACACGAGTCATGTTTTTTATGATATGATATGTGTGTATACTTGTCTGTCACTGTTTGTTATCTTGCTGAAACTGCTAAGTGTTTATTGTTTGTCTTTTTGACATAATTGTTAATTGTTAACTGTTAATTTCGGTTGGTGACCCTTTACATTATTGTGGAAATTGGGCTTTGCCCTTAGATGATACCCGAATTGGTTCCATCGATGGTTACCTTGACGACGGAGACGTCGTTAGACTTCCCTGATCGACATTCGCCGACTGCTTAGGTATACGACCCCATCTCAAGCAGGGCTACATATACGGGGAGGGTGGTGAAAACAAGTAGGAGAGCTGGGGCAGTGTCACATGTAGAATTTACTCACAAGAGGATCGACTTTCCTGTACCTTCAGGATTAGTACTCGAGGCGAATGAAGTATAGGCAGATGTAGAGAGTCCTTCAGTCAGAGGTGAGACAGAGGCCACCTTAGGTGTGGTGACTCCTACTGTAGTAGTAGGGGTTGTAGTGCTTGGACCAGGAACGAGTGAGAAGGGTAAGGGATCGATGCCAGCGGGAGAAGATATTCCAGGTCCGTCTAGGCTGGTCGGGGACCAGGGTTTTGCTGATGGATCGCCGATACCTTGGTTAGTGTCATCGCGGATCGAGTCCGAGCTTCCACTCCCGGTGAATGATCACCTACCGACTGTCACTGAAGTAGAAGACTGTTTTGAGATTCTAGCGCCGCCAAAGCCACCTATATCGTGGGTTGATCTGACTTCTGAGGAGACTGATCCTTCTATGACTGATGAGGAGGAGGAAGTTACTTCGAGGAGAGATACTGCGTCAGATGGGACTTGTGCAGAGTGTGGAGGTCACCCTTGTTACTGTAGTTGTTAGTGGATGATCATATTAGTTTTTTGTTGTATAGGGCCTTAGTGTCTTTTTGTGGTTGTACTTATTTTGCTTTGGGATGACTGTACCTTTGACGTTCATTGACAGTTGACATTTGTTGGTGGGTCCATGTTCCATTTTTTTTTGACGTGACCATGGGGAGATAACATTCTTGGAGAGTACTTCTGTGCAGGTGTCTGCCGAGAATACCCCAGGGGTATGAGCGATGTCTGATCGGTCTCATAGCCCTGATGTATTTTTTATTTGTATATTTTGGATTATTGTCCCAAAAACTATTTTAGCTTGTTTGTATATATGATGTACTTATTTATTACTCTTGTCGTTTTGTGCTATGATGTATTATTTTAATAAGTGGTTTAAAAAAAATGCACTCGCGCTGTTAAAAATCGGGGTGTTACAAGAGGCAACATGATCAAAGGAAAACTTGGATTAGAGGCAACATGATTAGAGGATGACTTGGATCTGAGGCAACATGATCAAAAGCAGACTCGGATCAGAGGTAAACTCATATAAGAGACGGCCTTGTCAAAGGCAGACTCGGATCAAAGGCAACATGATCAAAGAAAGACTTGGATTAGATACGGCATGGTTAGAGGCAAACTCGGATTAGAGGCAACGTGATCAGAGAAAGACTTGGATCAGAGGCAGCGTGATTAAAAGCAGACTCAGATCAGAGGCAGCATAATCAGAGGTACACTCATATAAGAGACGACATGATTAGAGGTAGACTCGGATCATTGATGGCATGATCAGAGGAATAATTCAGAGGCAACCAGAAAAAAGGGATATCATAGGCCGCCATAATGAAAGAGAATCAGAGGCAACTAAAATAAAGGAAAATCATATACAACCAAAATGAAGGAAAATCATAGACAACCAAAATGAAGGAAAATTAGAGGCAACCAGAATGAAGGAAAATCATAGGCTCCTAGAATGAAGGAAATTCAGAGGCAGCCATAAGAAAGAAAAACATCAAAAACAGTATTGAATAAAGGCATAACAGAAACATTCAGGAGGTTTAGGGAATGTATTAATATCGTAATTATCATATCCCATTTAATCCTCATCCCATCAATCATTAACATAATATAAATCATCACACAACAAATGCAGAATGGATGATTTTAAGAGCAATTAAATGCAAATTTCTCAAACATTTCTTATGTGCTAAAACTCACAGTTTTCCCCTCACTCTTAGATTTTAATAAAACCCGATATCAAACCTAGAAAATTATTTCTAACATAAATTGAACTTAAAATTGAAGCAAGGAAAACAACATGCAAAATGTGAAAATGGTTCTAGGAAAAGAACTCACAATTTTCCAAGAAGAAATCCCTTAAAATCGAATTGGGTTGTGGAAATGGTCTAATTTCTCAACTCTCAACATTTCTGCCTCTAATGTTCTGGTTCAAATTCTGAAAGTAACTAATTGTGTTATTTTCTCAAGATTATAAGTATATGATCATGAATTATAAGTAGAGTAACTTGTTTAAGTTTATAACAAAGCTATTTGTTATTATATTAAGAACTAAAGAAAACAAATGAGAAAAAAATGCAAGGGAATGGGGGAGGGAGTTGAACGAGAAAGAGAGAATGAGAGAAGAAGAAGAAAGAAGAAAAGTAGTAGAGAACTTTTCCCTTGCATGTACCCAAACCAATATTAATATCATCTTCTTTTGATTCACACCTTCCACCCAACCCAATAAATAATCTTCCCTTTATATCTTTGCTTCTTCGAAGATAAATCAATGTAGAAAGTTAGAGAACATGAAAGAGAAAGAGGTGTAGAAAGAGAACGAAAAATTGGGATGAAGTCTTGTTCGTTGTAGAACAATAGATAAGAAGAGACTAATTGGGACAAGCTTTAAAAAAGAAAGAGGAACTTGAAGAGGCTAGGGTTTTGCTCATAGGAATTGAACTTTGAAATAAAGATTTGAGTCAAAAATCCCTTCTAAAATAATATAGAACCCCAACTGAAAACCTTTCTAGGATGTGTTTAGGGTTGTTGAATGTTGTATGTCAAAATTTGTTTCATGGAATGTATGTTGGAATGATTTTTAAGATATGATGTATGTTTGTGGATTGAATTTGAGTGTTGTGCCATACATATGTGTTGATGTGGGTTGCATGTAACTTTTTCTTGGTTTAAATGATGATTAAATGGGGTTTAGAGAGTTAGAATTAGAAGGGATTGTGCTGAAATTCGTAAAGCAAAATTCCATATCTTGTTAAATTAGCGAATTTTCCATTGTGGGAATAGGTTTCTTTTTGTTTCAGATTCGTTGAGCGAATCTAATTTTCGTTGAGCGAATTTAACCTAGTTTGGGACAATGATTTAAACATCATGATGTTTGACCTACCTTGGTTATAGGCTAGTATCTCTTAAGTTTTTCACATTTGAGCAAGCTAGTTCACGAACATAAAGATTTCAAGTGTAGTTTATATATAAATATATACATTTGTATAGTTAAGTCTATAACATATTTTTAAATAAAAAAATTAAAACATTAACTTATTATATTATGATTAAGTTTTTAAAGAATTGCTATTGAGACAATTTTCCATAGAAAATATCTCTAAACGGTTTTATAAATTTTATATTATAAAGTTTTTATAACTCACTATGGGGATGATGTTTTCCAAGTGTTAACTTTGAAGAATTGAAAAATATACTCGAATTACTCCTCAACTATTTAATGTAGAGTAAATTGACACTACCGAATCACAGTCATAACTTTAGTTTGGTATATGCTAACTTTGGTATATGCTATTTGCTTATGTATGTGCATTCTAATCCATTGAGTAATAAATTTGAGTAACTATAAATGAAATCTTATACTTCAATGGAAAAGTATTTTATTCAAATTAAGTTTTTAAAATTTTTATTCTTGAACTTCGCAATTTATTTCTTTGAAATTGTTTGAAATTTGAAAACTAAGCTTTATTTTAAAAAAAAAAAAAAACTTGGTAAAAATTAGGGGTTCCATAAAATATTCGACCAGACGCATAATGCGCTTTGAAATTTTAAAATAATGTTATACTGTTATTAACGGTAAATCAAAACATAATAAAGATAATTTATCAAAATTTATAGTTGTTACTCAAAGTCAATTCAATCGAAAATTGTAGTAAAGACTGCAACTCGTTTTCTTCCAATTTCAAATTGAAAGAGTCACTTTCTCCTACTTATAGTTTAAAAAATATGTATATTAGTTAGTTTTTTTTAGTTAGTTCATGTAACATAATACATGAAAATAAATAAATAAAACTCAAAACCTTGTCAAATATACTAAATAAAACATAATAAAAGAATATCAATACATAATCAAAGATAACGTAATAAAGTAATTTTTTAAAGGATAAACATTGGTTTCAAAAACCAAAGGCAGGTAGATATATTGTATTCTAAATTCATGTAAATATTTCAAAATATTTCACGATAACCGACATTTGTAGATGATGAATATACTTTTTAGCAACCATAGGAAAAATGACACATTGAAAGTTGGTGGTAGGGTTATGTATTTGTAGGAAAGTAATGACTTTAATGATATAGGGGAAATTAGGGTTTTAAGAAATAAAATTTTTTAGTAAAAAAAAAAAGAAATTATGTTATTTAGACGGGATACTAGTTTTGAATTTAACCTATCCAAATTTTCTATTTTTGTTATATATCATTTTTAATTTGTTATTCAAAATTCAAATATTATATCTATTTTAAATTTGAATTTTATATTTTTTTTATATAAGTAAGAGTAAGTTAAAAAAAACTAATGCATTTTGTCTAAATATTGAACTAAATACATAAAAAAAATTGACAATATTTTTGCTTTATATTTGATATGGGTGCCATGTATAATTAGTGTTTTAGTGTATATTACCTTGCATGTGCCAGATACACTGCAACTAAAGTTTTAAATTAATTGGGAGGAATACATAGCAAATTGAAACATTGTCCACTAAAGAGCACACATGGCGATTATCTTCAAACATTGGCTTTAATTGCAAGCAAACACACGTATTTTAAAAAAAATATATTAAGAATTACTAACATCGTAAGAGTAAAATAACCAGTTGCCCGACCTATCTGGATGTCATATTAATACTCATCTATGAATAGTGTAAAATCATTAAAAATGTACGAGTTGTACAAATGTAATAACTTGTTAACAAATTTATTACCAGCATCCAATAATAAATAACACCAATAGAGACATTGATCATATATTTCATGATATAAACTCACACTTATAGCCTCGAGGTTGTAATCTCCTCTACAAATAAATACAACATAGTGAGTAATTATGTATACAAATAAAAAATGTAAGTATATCATGGATATTAATTATATAATACATATAAGAATTTAAATTAGAGCAGCTTGATTTATTTTAGAGCTTGATTGATTTCATAATAATGGAACTTTTACGGTTTCTTTTATAAAAATGCCAAATTGTATAGACAAATTTTACGGTACTATAAAAAAAAGAGTATATATCAGTACTATAAATATTTTGATGGATAAATTTCTCTAATTTGTCTATGTAGACATTACTATATTATCTATTAAAATTAATTAAATTAAGAGTTTCAGTATATTTATCTATTTAATTTTGATCAGTAATTAAATAATTTTTTTTTATAATTGAAATTAATATTTTAGTTTTAATTAAAATTATTACCAAAAACGTCATTTCAAAATTAATCCAAAAGATAAAACTTAAAAATTTCTTGGTAAGATATTCAACTATTTGTAATTTAATTTAATAATATTAAAACATGTTAATTATGAAATGTACCATAGAAATTTCCAATTTATACTATAAACATTACAGACTTATTCTATATTATGTCATAAATGCTTCCTTGCACCACAGTTCTCCTCAAAGAATGTTATTTAATTCTCCTGCACAAAATCATATATCAAAATGAGTTTATAAATAAAAAATCATAAGTCCTTAATTCCTAGCTCAACTGGCAAATACTGATATTATTAGGTCGGACATGTTGTTTTTGACTCGGATACATCATAAAATCATATATCAAGAAATGTTTAATTTTTAACTAGATAAGTCTGTTTATTGAATACATATATATTTTTCATTAAAAATTAAAATTTTCCACAATAATACAACTTTAAAAATTTGCCCCAATTTAAAATGTTCTTATATAAATATGTAATTTAAATATAAATACAAATTATTTTGTGCGTTGTAAAATGATATACTATTTGTCATAATTCATTTCTAAATTTGTATAATTGTCAACTTTTTAATTAGGCCACCGATAGAGTAGTGATTATTTGACAATTAGACAAAAACAAAATAAAATAAATAGTTATATCGACAATCAGACAATTTAAAACAAATTCATCAATAATTAATTATGGATTATTAAATATAGTAAGTTATTAATTTGATTAAACAAATTTAATTACGCCACTATTTTGAATACTCGAAATTGAACATTATTTTATGTTAAAACCCTATGCCCAATAGAATATTGTTTTATGTTAAAACCCTATTCCTATTTATTTATCATTCTAAACCCTAAATAGCCCTTTTTTTTACTATAAATACCAACAACAATGAGACTAATGTTAATCAATCCACTGTATTTCTCTTGCACTCCTTTCACATTCTAGCTAACTATTTAATTTTTTTTTTCAATGGCTCTCAATCATGATGCAATTGTTGATATCAGGACATCTTAGAAAACTTTCAATAGATTGGCAACCTTTCAAACATACTAGTTGAATCGACGGATATACTGTGCAAATCACTTATATTTACTATTTTAATTGGTATAATATGCTCAGAGATTGTTGACAAGGAATACAAATTGAAGCAATTCACTCTTGCTAATATTTGATCCTGCATGTAATTTATTGAAAATCTAATTAAATTTTTTAATATTGATTATGAATTAATTTTTTTTATTAAATACACAAAGGGGACCAAGAAATTTTTTATAAGTCAGAAAGATGGATTCCTACTACAGTAACACTTTTAGTCATGAAGTTCTCAATATTACGTTATTTCTGTAACTTATGAGTATTTTGTCATGTTTTCATTATTTCCCTTGATAAGTCACAGTTTATATATCTTATAATTTTCTTTTGAAAACTCCACGATAATTTGTGAGTATTTCTATTGTTGTTTTTTTAATGGTTTATGATTATTTAATATATTTACTATTTAGTTATGTTTACTTTTTTAGTAGCCAAAATTTCAAATTAATTATTTATATTTACAAATCATAACTATTGCATGTGTATGGTGGTAAAAAAATACGTTACAATATCATTCAATTGTTACATCCATTTAGACAGTTACGTTTTTATCACCTAATTGTTATGGGTGTTCATGGTGCAAAAACTGAACTGCATTGAACCACATTAATGGCTTAGTTCAGTTCTTGAAAACTATTTTCAAATCAAGTTTAATGCAGTTTTAAACCGGTTTGAAACTGGTTTATAAATATAAATCAGTTTAATATTTTGAACAAATTTTTAGTTAAAATCGGTTTAAAACTAGTTATTCGAAAAAAAGAAATTTAAAATTCTTTTGATAAAAAAAATCTATTTTTTCGAGAAAAATAGATGAAAAAAATTTCCCAATTAAAAAACTCAGAGATTGTATTTGAATGAATGGAATCATCTTTATTGATATGGCTATGCTATTTATACATGGCTTTGATCTCATTCATTCAAACTACCTTCTAACAAACTAACTAACTAATCAAGTGGTTAATTAGTTAGTTATCACATACAACAATGTTTTACTTGAATTACAGGTTATCTAACACTTTCACTTAATTCAAGTGTCTAATTGATACTAGACCTAGCATTTGTCTTAATTCCTCAAATCTGGTTGTCCTCAAAGCCTTGGTCATGATATCAGCCAATTGTACTTCAGTTTGACAATACATGAGTTTTAGTTTGCATCTTTCAACTTGATCTCTTAATAAGTGAAACCTTGTTTCAATGTGTTTGCTTCTTCCATGAGACACAGGGTTATTTGCTAGATTTATGGCTGAAATGTTATCAATCATCAATGGCACTAGCCTGCATACTTCCTGCTTCAACTTTGTTGTCAATGATTCTAGTCACAATGCTTGGCAGGCTGCATAACTGCCAGCAATGTATTCAACATCAAAAGGTGACAATTCTATGACTGATTGCTTCTTTGAGCTCCATGCTATTGGAGATTTCATGAATTTGACCACATAGCCTAATGTGCTTCTTCTATCACTCTTATCTCTACACCAATCAGAATCTGAATACCCCCACCAAGTCTCCATTTTCTTGTTGTAATTCTGTCGCAAATAAGATTCCATGCTCCAATGTGCCTTGAATGTATCTCATAATTCTCTTGGTTGTCAACCAGTGAGACTGTATGGGATTCTCCATGAATCTGCTAATAACTCCCACACTATAGCAAATGTCAGGTCTTGTGTTGCACAAGTATCCTAGAGAACCAACAGTTTGCTTGAATAGGGTTGTGTCAGCAAACTCTTCTTCAATTTATTTGCGCAACTTTGCATTGACTTCAATTAGCGTGACAACAAGGTTGCAGCCAGCCATGTTATACCTTATTAGTATTTCTCCAGCATATTTCTTTTGGTGCATCAACAGTCCTCCTTTTTTCTCAATAAACTCCATGCCCAAGAAATAGCTCAGGTTGCCCAAATCTGTGATTTCAAACTCATCTTTCATGACTTCTTTGAATTCTTCAATTACCTTCATGTTACAGCTAGTTACCGAAAAGTCATCAACATATAGGCACAATAGGATTATTGCAGGCCCTCCATTCAATATGAAATGCTTCACATAAACTCCATACTCCACTGTGCACTTGATGAATCCAATGCCAATTAGGAATGAATGAATTCTTTTGTTCCAAGATCTTGGGGCTTGCTTCAACCCATAGAAAGTTTTCCTTAATTTGAACACCTTATCCTCCTTTCCCTTAATCACAAATCCTGGTGGTTGAGAGACATATACCTCTTCTTCCAGCAATCCATTCAGAAATACAAACTTAACATCAACCTGGCACATCAGCCAACCTTTAACACATGCCAGTGCTATTACAAGTCTAATTGTCTTGCCACTAGAGCAAACACTTTAGAATAGTCTATGCCCGCCCTTTATAAGAATCCCTTGGTAACCAACCTAGCTTTGTACTTAGCAATTGTTCCCTCTGGATTCAGCTTGAGTTTGTAGACCCATTTTACTCTAATTTGCTTTTGTTTTGGAGGCATGTCAGTCAAGTAACAGGTCTGGTTCTTCTCAATTGCAATGATCTCTTCTATCACTGTTTCTTCCATGATCCTTTCTTCAAGGCTTCTTCAACATTCAACGGTTATGTATTTGCAAATAAAGCAAAGTGAACCAGATCTCCACTTTTGTCAATCTCACTATCATTGTATACTTCAAATTCTTTTATATGTGTTGGTGGCTATCTTGCTCTCTGAGGTATGCTTGACTCTACCTTTTCTATATCTCTGTTTACACTGGTTTGATGATCATCTTGCACTTGTAAAGGAATTTGTATAGGCCGACTTGTGCTGCTGGTCTCCTGTTCCCAGTCCCAATGCTGGTTGCTGCTGGCTTTTTGCTTCTAGTCTTAGTTCTCTTATTCAATGATTCTTACATCTCTGCTGACTACCACTTTTCCTTTGACAAGATCAAAGTACTTGTATGCACCAGTTGGATGGTATCCTACTAGTATCATGGCTTCACTTATGTCTTGCAGTTTCCTTCTCCTCTGGTCTGGCACACTTGAAACATAGAGCACCAAATGTTCTCAAGTGCCTTACTGCTGGTTTCCTTCCCCTCCAAATCTCCTCTAGTACTTTCCCTAACAGCTTCTTTGTTGGACATTTATTTAAAATGTAGGCAGTAGTTGATGCAGCCTCTCCCTAGAATTTGTGTGGCAATCCTTTCTCCTTTAACATACTTCTAGTCATGTCTAAAATGGTTCTATTTCTTCTTTCAGCCAGACCATTGTGTTGAAGTGTTTAAGTAGCAGTTACCTCATGTTCATTTACATTTTTAACACAAAATTCCTTGAATTCATGTGATGTATACTCACCTCCTCCATATGTCCTTAACACCTTGACAGTTTCTCCACTTTTATCTTGAAGTTCTTGAATATCTCCAATGCTTCTGAATTCATGTGATCAAATAAATCCACAACATTCTACTGAATTCATCAACAAAAGCTATGAAATACTTATTACCTCCTAATGATGGCACCTCAAATGGTCCACAAATGTCACTATGAACCACTTCAAGAGACTTCTTTGCTCTTGCTTGCACTTGTGATTTAAATGAGTTCCTTGTGAAGGTCCAAACACGAGAAAGGGGGTTGAATTGTGTTTGTCAAACTTGAATTCTTTTGCTGTTTTGTTGAATGTTGATGTGAGTTATTTGGTGAATAATTAATCACACTCAGCAGCGGATAATAACAACATAAGAACACAGCGATTTATCATGGTTCGCCATTAACTTGGCTACATCCCGTCCCTTCACTCCGAAGGCTTTAATCCACTAATTCAAAATACTTTGAATTACAGCACCTGACCCTCCAAGTCAGTCTTCTCAAACAGCCTGACAACTCCAGACTTTTGAGGAACAACAGCGACACCTTGACCCTACAAGTCAAGTCTTCTCCTAACAATCTGACAACCCCAGACTGAAGAAGGAATCTAAACCTCTAATGGGTTTGATTACAATGGTTTGGAACTTTGCAAAGTTGCTTTTGGAAAACTGATTGTTGCAATGACTTTCACACTCTTTTGTTGCTTCTGGAAAGCTGATTGTTGCACTGAATTTCACTCTTGAAAAATTTCTTAGAGAATATTTCTTTTGCACTCAAGTGTCTCTCTCTTTTAAACTCTTGGATGACTTTGAATTGAAGCTTGAGTTCTTGTGTTTTTCGATGCCTAATGCTGCTACCTGAAGCTTCCTTTTATAGCTGCAATTAAGGCTTTGTCCAAGCATAAATTCGAGATAAATCCTAATAAGATTTCCTTTGAAAATTCTGTTGGCCAATCCTTTTTCTCTTAGTTTCAAAACGTATCTTTTAGCTTTAGATTTCATTCGAATTTCCTTCAAGTCTTCAAGGATTTTTGAATCAAATCTCCTTAATACTTTGATCAAATTTCTATGAAAATTCAATCAAGTCTTCTTCGAATTTTAATCAAGTCTTCACTGATCTGCATTATGATTTAAATTCTGAACCATATGATCTGCTGATCTGGACCAAGTTTGGACCATGTGACCTGATCTGTACCATTCTGTCTCATGATCTGGATTGTGTGATCTTCTGATATGGACCAAGTTTGGACCAAGTCTTCTGTGCTGGACCATGCTATCTTCTGGTCTGGACCAAGTCTGAATCAAGTCTTCAGTTATGGACCATGTTATCTTCTGGTGTGGACCAAGTCTGACTAACGTTTCCTTCTGGTATGGACCAAGTTTCCTTCTGGACAATGTTTCGTTCTAGACAATGTTTCCTTCTGGTCTTGACCAAGTCTCCTTTTGGACATGCTTCCTTCTGGTCTGGATCAAGTCTCCTTCTGGACTATGCTTTCTTCTTATCTGGGCCAAAAATAATATCCTCTGATGATGTCATTGTTTCTTCCCTCTGATGATATCCTCTGATGTTTGCCTTGGATGCATCCTCTGATGACATCCTCTAGAAGTATCCTATGGTGATATCTTTTGGTCGTATCTTTTGGCGGCATTTTTATCTTCTGGTGACGTCATCCTCTGATGACATCCTCTGGTGACGTCATCCTCTGGTGTATCTTCTTGTGACGTCATCCTCTGATTTTTCACATCCTCTGATTTTTCATATCCTCTAATTTTTCATACTTCTTCTAAGTCAAAATATGATTTTTGTAAAATACTTTTGTTAACATTAAAACTTTAATTGAAAGAACCAACATGGTTCCAACAATCTCCACATTTTTTATGATGACAAAACTTTGTATTTTTTATAACACTTTTTCTTTCTTTTGACTTTGACTGCCCCTAAGACTAAGCTCCAATTTTATTTTTCTCCCCCTAAGTCTAATGTACCAAATACTATCTTTATCAAATACATCTTCTCCCCCTTTGTCATCAGACAAAAAGCATTGAAGGAATAAAGGATATCCTATGAATTTTTTTTTCTTTTCATCTTCTATTTTTTTTAATAACATAAGTACACGAAAATAATAATAAAATACATATAAAAAAAATTAACTAAGCTATTTGGTTAGGGATGAAGGTAAGGTTAAGGTTTTTCTTGATGAAGTCAAACCTATCTTCAGGTATGGTTTAGTGAATATGTCAGCCCATTGATGGTCAGTGTCTACAAACTAGATGTTGAGTGTCCCTTTTTGAACATAATCTCTGATGAAGTGGTGTTTGATCTCTATGTGTTTGGCTCTAGAATGTAGGATAGGGTTTTTGGTTACGTTGATGGCTGAAGTGTTGTCACAGTATAAAGGGATGTTGGTCTCCATGATTTTGTAATCTTCCAGCTGATGTTTCATCAAAATGAGTTGAGAACTGCATCCAACTGTTGAAATGTATTCAGCTTCTACAATCACTCATCTTAAACTTCTTAGGAAGCTCTTTTGTATATTTTGTTTGATGAATGTATAGACCTTTTTTACTTTGCTGAATTTGAATCCATAGGAAGAACTTAAGTTCTCCTATCATGCTCATTTGAAATTTCTGCTGCATCAATTTAGACAATTCATGGCAGAGAGTGCCATTAGTAGATCCGAATATATATCATCAATATACACTTGAATGATCATAATATCATCTTTAATTAATTTTCTAAAAAGTGTATTGTCTACTTGTCCTCTTTCAAAGTTATTTT
Source organism: Cicer cuneatum (assembly GCA_037974295.1). Lineage (NCBI taxonomy): Eukaryota > Viridiplantae > Streptophyta > Magnoliopsida > Fabales > Fabaceae > Cicer > Cicer cuneatum. The sequence goes on along the minus strand of JBBPBO010001984.1, from coordinate 48,006,942 downwards.
TAAGTTAGAAGTAACTATGTCTATCATACCATGCCCTAGGTGCTTGTTTTAAACGATACCAAGATTTTTTTAAGTTTAAAAACATGGTTTGGAAATTCAGAACTTTCAAAACTTGGGGGTTGTTTAACATAGACTTCTTCACTTATATAACCATTTAAAAATGCACTTTTAACATCCATCTGAAATAATGAAATGTTATTATAAGCAGCAAAGGAAAGTAGGATACGAATAGCTTCTAACCTGGCCACTGGAGCAAATGTTTCAGTGTAGTCAATACCTTCTTGCTAACTGTATCCTTGTGCAACACATCGTGCCTTGTTTCTCACAACTTCTCCTTTTTCATTTAGCTTGTTTCTGAAAACCCATTTGGTTCTAATAATGTTCTTTTCTAGTCTTGGAACTAGATCCAAAATATCATTCATTTAGCTCTTCTTGCATTCGTAGACTCCATCTATATCCTTCTTCTAACTCATCTTTAGATTTATCTTCTAAAGATTTGTCGTATTCTTGCTTGTAGCTTCTGCTTTTTCAAGTTCTTTTGCCTGCAACAGCTTCTGGTTCTGGTAGATTTTGAAGGTGCAAACACGAGAAGGGGGTTGAATTGTGTTTGATTAACTTGAATACTTTTTCTGTTTTTACAGTTTTATAACAAAACCTGATGTATAAATTAAACAGAGTTAGCAGTGGATATAAAGTAAAAATAAAACATAGAATTTTATACTGGTTCACCGTTAATGAGGCTACGTACAGTCCCTTCACTTTGAAGGATTTCACTAATTCAAAACCTTGAATTACAACAATACCACTGACCCTCCAAGTCAGTCTTCTCAAGAAGTCTAACAATCCTAGACTTTTAAGGAATACAACACCTTGACTTCTCAAGTCAAGTCTTCTCCTACCAATCTGACAACCCCAGATTGTAGAAGGAATTACAACGCCTTAAATCTAATTGCTAAGTAATCTGCTACCCCTTATGACTCCCTCAGATTGTAGACTCTACTTCAACAACTTAGATCTAACACAAAGGAAAGAAAAACATGAGTGCTTGCTTTTGGAAAGCTGAAACTCACAATTAACCTCACTGAAAACTTGAGTGTTTGCTTCTGGAAGTGTATGACTCTTTTGTGATTTTCGATGCTGAGTCCTCAGTCTTGAGCCTCCTTTTATAGATGTGAATGAGGGTATCTTCCAAGCTTAAATTCGAGCTGTATCTTGCTGGATTCTCTTGCAAAAATAACTTGTCCAATCGAGTTTCTCTTAAATAAAAAACATTTTTTTCTGCTCCAGATTGCCTTCGAAAATAACTTTGACCAATCCTTACTTTAATTAATTCTGGAACAAATATTTCTTCCCGCCAATAGCTTCTGAATTCCACAAGACTTCACTTTATTTTTGTATCGAATCCATTTAATACTTTGATTAAATATAATCACGACTCCTTTGATCATGATTCAATCTGGACCGCTTGATCTTCTGCTCTCGTCCACATCTAAACCATACTAAGTGATCTGCTGTGATCGTCTGATTTTGGCCAACACTTGACCACACTTTCTGATCTTCTAATCTCGACCACTCTAGACTTGCAATCTGATCTGCTGTGATCCTCTGATCTCGGCCAATGTTGGACCACACGTTCTGATCCTCTGATCTCGGCCAACACTGAGCCATGGTCTGATCTTCTGATCTAGGCCAACACTGGGCCATATACTTAAATCTTAACCACTGATCTGAAACTTTTCCCTCTGATCTGGACCAATTCTGAACTGGGTCTGGATTGAACTGAAATTAAATCTGGACATATGATATTTCAGTTTGGACAATTACCTTCTGATCTGGATCAGGTCTGGATTAAATCTAGACATCATTTCTTCTAGTCTCGACTTAGTAGCATACTCTGAACCATGCTATCTTCTGGTCTGGGCCAAATCTGAATTAAATCTCTTGTTCTGGACCAATTAATTTATGCTATGATTAAGTCTGGACTGATTATCATTTCACTGCCAAGCTATCTTCTGGTCAGAATAAATTCTGGACCAAGTCTGACTTATGATACCTTCTAGTCTGGAACAAGTCTCCCTTTGGCAGGCTTCCTTCTGGTCTGGTTCAGGTCTCCTTCTGGACTCTGCTTCCTTTTGATCTAGGCCAAGAAAGATATCCTCTGGTGGTGTTTTGACATCCTGGTGTATCCTCTGGTGCCTTTAGGCTACATCCTCTGGTACCTTCTGGATGCATTATCTGGTGTCTTTTGGAGGTGTATCCTCTGGTCTAATTTTATCTTCTGGTAACTCATCTTCTGCCTCTGGTGACTTCATCTTCTGCCTCTGATAACTTCATCTTCTGGTGGCATTTAATATAATAATTCAAAGCACAAAATAAGATTACATGGAGTGCTTTTGTAAACATCAAAATCATAAGTACTTAGAACCAATTTGGTTCTAACAGATTTGTATCAGCTTCAGGTGCTAGTAAATCAGTTTCTGGTTTTGGTAAACCTGCATTGGTTTCCTCTAGTTCTAGTAAACCAGCTTCAGTTTTCTCTGGTTCTGGTAAACCAGCATAAGTTTCCTCTTGTTCTGGTAAACTAGCTTTGGTTTCCTCTGGTTCTGGTTAACATGCATCAGCTTCATCTTGCTTTGACTTTTCAGGTCAAGCTATTTGTTATATAACATAATACAAATCAAATAATTTAAAAATGAACTCAATACAGCCAAACCATTAATTCTGCTTCTAGTGGTTTCTGCTTGTTTTTGAAACCACTGAAATACTGTTTCTATTGAAGTGTTCACATCACTTGGTTCCTCTGACAGTTTGAAAACCTGCAGAATACTTATCTTGCTTTGATTTTTAAGATCAAGCTTCTTGTTATCATAATAAACATAAATATCAAACAATAATAGTATTTACAGCAAGATGTAACCTCTATGTCAACAGTTTCAGTTTTACTCTGAAAATTCTCTTGTTTCTGATTTTCAGAATCTGTATGTTCTGTGATTAGATGATTTGGATGAAGGGCTTTGCATTCCATTCCAGATATGTAGTCTTGATGAATTTCACTGGAGTGTTCGAAGAACTCTCCTGATTCTAATTCTTCTCTTTCTGCTGATATACAGGTTCGTCTGATAATTCTAGAATTAATGATAATTATGTTTCTTCTGGTAGTTCCAGTTTTGTTGATATGTGTGTTTCCTCTGTCTATTTTGATATTTCCTGTTCTTCATATAGTTTTGGTTCTGATAGGCATTGTATTTACCAGTTCTTCTTCCACTAGAGTCACTTTGCTTCTGCTTGGTAAATGCTGGAATATAGACCTTTTTCCCTTCATATATTGCCAACATCCATTGACCAGGCACCATGACTAGGGTTTCACTTTGGTTGCTCAGAATATCTGCAACATAAACAACTTTATCTTTTGGTACCCAAATCTGGTTGCGTCCAGCTTTGTTAATCTTGAAAGGTTTCTTGTCTTTCTTGATTGTATCATGGGACAAGACAATTTTGAGTGACCTTTCTTGGCATAAACAACACACAAAACATTAGAGGGAATAGATTTAGTTGTAATTACAGATTCCTCAAATCCTAAGCCTCTTTTTCCATTGTTACTAACCCCATAGATCATAGAAGCATATTTGCTTCTTTCCATACCATTAACAATAAAATCTTGTAAAACTTGTTCATGCATATCAGAATTACATGCAGTGTTTTTACTTGATGTTGAACAAAGATGACTTTTTAGAGTTAAGTTTTCAGACTTAAGCTCAACAATATTAGTTTTAAGAGTTGCATTTTCTATTTAACATTATGCATTTTGATTATTTAAAACATCAATTTCTTTGGTTAGAATTGTATTCTCTTTCCTAAGTATTTTCAGTTTTAAAGTCAATTTGTTATTGATATTTAAAATATCATTCATTGCAGCAATTAAATCAGATCAGGTAAGTTCAGAAAATACCTCTTTTTCATCTTCTGATGATTCACTACCAAGATCAAAGTCTGTATCGGATCCAGAGGCAAAGCTTGTGTGAGCCATCAGAGCCAGTTCTGTGTGTGATTCACTTCTAGAATCAGAGTCTGGGTTGGATCCAGAGGTAGAGCTGGTGTAAGCCATCAGAGCCAGTTCTGCTTCTTCATCTTCTGATTCTCTTCCAGAGTTAGCATCAGTGTCGTATCTAGAGGCAGAATGAGTGTGAGCCAATTCTGCTTCTTTTCTTCCAAAGTCAGCATATGTGTCGGATCCAGAGGCAGAATGAATATGAACCATCAGTGCCAATTCTGCTTCTTCTATTTACTTCCAAAGTTAGATCCAGAGGCAGAATGTATGTGAGCGATCAGAGCCAATTCTGCTTCTTCTAATTCACTTCCAGAGTTGGATCTAGAGGCAGAATGAGTGCGATCAATCAGAGCCAATTCTGCTTCTTCTGATTCACTTCCAGAGTCATATTTTATGTTGGATCCAGAAGCAGAATTGAGGTGGGCCATCATTGCTAATTCAGCTTCTTCATCATCAGAAGATTTATCAGAATCATCCCATGTTGCCATCAGATTTTTCTTCTTGGGTTTGGAGTCTTTCTTCTGGTGTTTTCCTTTCTCAAGGTTTGTGCATTCCGACATAATGTGCCCAGGTTCATTGCATCCATAGCAGATGATGCTCTTCTTGTCATGTTCATCCTTTCCTCTATTGGAATGCTTGGAATACCTTTGGGGAAACTTCTTTCTGTTCTGCCACATCTTCAGACCTTCCTGGTTATGAAGGCAATTTATTTTTCTTCTGGTTTTTGGTTCTGGTCATCAGAGTCACTGTTTTCTGATTTTGCTTCTGCTTCTGCTTTTAGAACTTTCTTCTATTTGGATTTTAAGGCTAGGGTTTTTTCTTCTTCTTAGGCTCATCTTCTTCCAGCTCTATTTCATGGGACTTGAGGGAGCTAATTAATTCTTCCAGCTTCAGAGTGTTCAAGTCCTTAGCATCCTGAATGGCAGTGACCTTTGGTCTCCACTTAGTTGGCAGACTTCTAAGAATTTTCTTCTCGTGGTCAGCAGTGGTATAGCTCTTCTTGAGTACTCTTAATCCCGAAACCAGAGTCTGAAATTTGGAAAAAAATGCTTTAATGTCTTCATCTTCTTCCATCTTGAACAACTAGTACTTCTTCAATAGAATGTTGGCTTTTGCTTCTTGGACTTGCTTGCTGCCTTCGTAAGTGAAAGTCAAAATATCATAGATGTTATTTGTTGTTTCTTTGTTAGTGCACTTGTCGAACTCCTTGAATGTGATTGCACTGATCATGAACGTTCTGGATTTGTGATGCATCTTGAACATCTTTTTCTGGTCAGCATCCATATCTTTTCTGGGAATTTCAACACCATCAGCATATTCTGGAGCAGTATAGCTAACTTCCACCAAGTCCCAAAGTTCGGAATCTTGTGAAAAAAGAAACTCCTCAGCTTGTCCTTCCAGTACTCGAACCGTTCCCCATCAAACATAGGTGGTCTGTTGATGTTTCCTCCAGTAGCTTTTTCATTGAATCCGGACATGTTGATCCCTTGGATATTTCCTTAAACACTATAAAGTGCTCAGCCTTGATACCGAGCTCTAATGCCAAATGAAGGTGCAAACACGAGAAGGGGGTTGAATTGTGTTTGTCAAACTTAAATTCTTTTGCTGTTTAGTTGAATGTTGATGTGAGTTATTTGATGAATAATTAATTAGACTCAGCAGCAGATAATAACAACATAAGAACACATCGATTTTTCCTGGTTCACCATTAACTTGGCTACATCAGTCCCTTCACTCCAAAGGCTTTAATCCACTTATTCAAAAAATACTTCGAATTACAGCACCTAACCCTCCAAGTCAGTCTTCTCAAATAGCCTGACAACCCCAGACTTTTGAGGAACAACAGCGACACATTGACCCAACAAGTAAAGTCTTCTTCTAACAATCTGACAACTCCAGACTGAAGAAGGAATCTAAACCTCTAATGGGTTTGATTACAATGGTTTGGAACTTTGCAAAGTTGCTTTTGGAAAACTGATTGTTGCAATGACTTTCACACTCTTTTGTTGCTTCTGGAAAGCTCATTGCTGCACTAAATTTCACTCTCGAAAATCACTTAGAGAATATTTCTTTTGCACTCAAGTGTTTCTCTCTTTTGAACTCTCAGATGACTTTGAATTGAAGCTTGAGTTCTTGTGTTTTTCGATGCCTAATGCTGCTGCCTGAAGACTCATTTTATTGCTGCAATTAGGGCTTTGTCCAAGCTTAAATTCGAGATAAATCCTTCTCAGATTTCCTTTGAAAATTCTGTTGGCCAATCTTGTTTTTCTTAATTTCAAAACGTATCTTTTAGCTTCAGATTTCATTTGAAAATTTTGTTGACCAATCCTGTTTCTCTTAATTTCAGACCGTATCTTTTAGCTTCAGATTTCATTCAAATTTCCTTCAATTCTTTAGTGATTTTTTAATCCAATCTCCTTAATACTTTGATCAAATTTCTATCAAAATTCAATCAAGTCTTCTTCGAATTTTAATCAAGTCTTCACTGATCTGCATTATGATTTAAATTCTGGACCGTATGATTTGCTGATCTGGACCAAGTCTGGACCATGTGATCTGATCTATACCATTATGTCTCATGATCTGGACTGTGTGATCTTCTAATCTGGACCAAGTCAAGACCAATTCTTCTGTTCTGGAACATGCTATCTTCTGGTCTGGACCATGTTTGACTTATGTTTCTTTCTAGTATGAACCAAGTTTCCTTCTGAACAATCTTTCCTTCTGGTCTGGACCAAGTCTCCTTCTGGACATGCTTCCTTCTGGTTTGGACCAAGTCTCCTTCTGGACTTTGCTTTCTTCTAATTTGAGCCAAGAATAATATCCTCTGATGATGTCATTGCTTCTTCCCTCTGATGATATCCTCTGATGTTTGCCTTTGATGACATCCTCTGATTCTTGCTTCTAAAGGGATCCTCTGGTATCCTCAGGAGGTATCTTCTGGTATCCTTTGGATGCATCCTCTGATACATTCTCTGGATGTATCCTCTGGTGATATCTTATGGCCGTATCTTCTGGTGGTATTTTTATCTTCTAGTGACGTCATCCTCTGTTGACATCTTCTGCTTCTGATTTGTATCTTCTAGAGGTATCTTCTGGTTGTATCTTCTGGAGGTATTTTCTACTGACGTCATCTTCTGATGACATCCTCTGGTGACGTCATCCTCTGATTTTTCACATCCTCTGATTTTTCATATCCTCTGATTTTTCATACGTCTTCTAAGTCAAAATATGATTTTCATAAAATATTTTTGTTAACATCAAAACTTTAACTGAAAGAACCAACTTGGTTCCAACACCTTGAATGTTTTCTTGCCATACACACTTCACACACCTTCTCAGGGACATCAATCATATGAATTCCACCACCCATCTGCTTGACTGTTAGCTGCTACAAACTTCTGAAGTTGAGATGGCCAAATCTTGAATGCCATAACCCATTTCCATCAAATGAACTCACTGTCTTCAAAGATTGGATATTTGCAGGTTGTATATTGATGACAAAAGTTATGTTCTTTGAGCGTTGAACCTTTAGTATCATCTTCTTTTTTCTATCCTACATGATCACCTAAAACCCTTTTTGAATCAGTTGACCAATGCTCAGCAGATTGCTTTCCATTCCTAGCACATACAACATATTTTGCCATTTCTTTTTTTGATCACCAAGTAGCCAGCTCCCGCAGCTTCCAGGGTTCTATCATCAGCAACCCTGATCTTGCTCCTTCTTGATGTATCAATATTCACCAGCCATTCCTTGTGACTTGTCATGTAATTAGAACATCCAGTATCAAGGAGCCAAAATTGGGACTGAGAGTTGTCTTCATTTGTGGTAGCCATCAACAAAATTATGTTTGAGTCTGAATCATCTTCTTGAGTAGCATAGGCTTCATCTTCATCTTTCTTATTCTATTTTCCTCCTTTTCTAGCCCAACATTCATCAATAAAGTGTTCAAACTTCTCACAATTGTAACATTGCACCTTCTTGTTAAATTTCCTTTATTTTCCTTTTGGTTTACCACTTGAATTGCCTCCATTTGATGAGGACTCAAACTTATCATCAGGTTTCTTGAACTTATTCTTTTTCTATTTCTTTTTCTGGTCCCCTTTCTTGTAGGCTTCTGCTGCTAGTGCCTGATCCCCAAGTTTAACCCCACTTCTTTCATCCATTCTCAACTCTCTTGCTTCTAAAGTGGCCTACAATTCATCAAGACTCAATGTGGAAATGTCTTTAGATTCTTTTATGGGACATACAATGTAATCAAACTTGGGATGCAAGGATCTTAATATCTTTTCACATAGTTTCTGTTGAGTAAGCTTCTCACCACAGCTAACCATTTGATTGATTATGCTCCCCAATCTTGAGACCAGATCAGACACCTTTCACTGCTCCTCCATCTGCAGTGGTTCGAATTGTATCTGTAGGTTCTGCAATTTCATTTTCCTGACATTGATTCCTCTAAAATATCACTTCTCAAGAATGTCCCACTTTTCTTTTGCACTTCTTGCATCAGATATTTCATCAAAGTTGGTTGTGTCAAGGCATTGATGAAGAATGATAGTGGCTTTGCAATATTTCTTCTTATTTTCTTTAAAACTCGACCTCTGCTCGTCTGTTGGATTGGCTCCCAGCTCCTCAAAACCGTTTTCTATGATTTCTAACACTTCTTGAAATCCAAATAGTGCTTGAATTTGCACTCTCCATCTATCCCAATCTTTTCCATCAAAATGTGGCATATGGGCCGGAAAATTTCCATTGTTTGCACTTTAATTCATCGTTACTTCACTTTGTGTTTTAATCCTCACACTTCACCCGTGTTTATCACTCTAATTTTGGATCAAAACCTTGCTCTAGATAACAATTGTTGGGTTTCAAGTTGTTGCTTGGATTGCATGTAAGACAGAAAAATGTTTGTATTTGAATGAATGGAATCATCTTTATTGATCTGACTATGCTATTTATACACGGCTTTGATCTCTTTCATTCTAACTACCTTCTAACAAACTAACACTAATATATTATAATTGTTTTTTCTATAATATCTTGAAATGGCATTGTAGAGAGGGGCACAATTATATTTTAATTACTTGCAACTATTTCTTAGTTTAAATAATTTTATTATAAATAACTATTTTGAATATATTATGAATATTTTGGAATATCTATTTTTACTATAGAAGTGTTAAAACATCTTCTTGGTGTTAAAATACCTTAAAATGCATATATTAGTAAGTACAATAATAGTTTTGAATATGAGGGTTTTTGTAATTATTTGTATATTTTTAAAAACTTAATTACATTGATTAATAATTTTTTTTTTGTAAAATATTGGTTTTGAAATATTAATAATATTGGGTTTAATTTTCTTTATATGTGTGTTTGCTATGATGTGATGATTTTATAGATATTTCATTTAGTGGTTAAAATTATAATTGTTTATTGGTTTATGTTAAGGAAGAATAATATTATGTTAAAATGAGTATTTTGGAGAAAAAGATTCTAATGTAGATGAGTAAAATAAATTATTTGTTCATTAAGGACAACAAATTACCCACACGCAGTATCAACTATCACCTATCAGAGCATGGATCACTAACCAATAACATGAAATAATTGCACTCTTGCAAGCACCAAACAGAAGCAACGAGGGGTGAGCTTCGAAAATATGTAATAGTATAAAATAAGTGAGAAGAACACGTAAAAAATTAATTAAACACTGTATCATATCAAATCACAATTAACAATAATAATCAAGGTAAAACATTGATACAATCCACAATGTCATGTAAGTCAACACACAAATCAAGTAATGTTATGCATGCTCTTATACTCTAGACTCCTCCTCTTTCTTTGGTACCATTCTAACTTTGAAGTACTTGGTTAGGAGGCTTGATACTATGTCACCACACGAGTGGACGAACAATTCAAAATGGTCTTGTCCTCATAGATCCCCTCAACTCAACCCGAGACACATATACGCGACAAAATGGTCTAACAATGTTGCCTTAAGGCTCAATAGTAGACCGCCACGATCAGGCTCATCCATTTGTACTTCCTCGAAATCACTAGGCTTGTCAGGCCCTACCTATATGATAACAAAATAGTCTCCATTTCAAACAAATAACATCTAGATGCACCCCTCGTTGTCCTAGGCTACTTACTCCATTAAGAGAACTATCATTGGCACATATGGAATTCATCATTATTCAATTAAACACCGTATGCATTTCATGAAATTCATCAAGGTGGTAACATCATAAGTCAACAAGTACACATCATCAATGCATCTTTCCACAGTCACGTTCAAGCTTTATCATCATAATACACAAGCTCCAACAATACATGATTTTCACTCACCGATAATAATAGTAGATCATTCAGACACACCACGTCAATTTCAATGCAAATAATTACAATTCATCACATTTTATATCATATAACAATATCAAGGTTGGATGTAAACAAAGCACAAAATACGTCAAATACACAATTCTACAATAATTCTACTACCATACGATCTTCAAAATCAAATCAAACAACACCCTATAAAAGTTTTTAACTCGTATTTTAACTTCATCAAATTCAAGTTTTCTCGTTAGTCAATTATTACTCAAAAGGCTTCAGCTATACGTAGCGAGCCTCGAATGAATTATGGGAAATACGGTTTTCCTATTCATCTCGCTTAATTTACACTCATGAATTCAAACTCACTCTCACCTCATACCTCAGTTTGACGTTTTCGTACAATATATGAATCAGAATAATTTTCAGCAACCATCATATGTTGACATCGCGCAACGAACGAGTCCAAAAACATCGACGGATTTGCAGAGTCAATGAAGTATGGCTGATAATTTACGCGGAACATAAAAATCAGTGTTACATAATTAATAAAAATGTTAGGAGAAGAAACATATTCAAAACAAAGTGAAACAAGTTATTAGGAAGGACCTCACTGACACGCTGGAGTGTCGACTGGGTTTGATGTTAACTTTCCCAAAACACACAAATGAGTAGTGCTTATTGAAGGTTTTGACCAGAGGAATCCAAAAACGAGATCAGTTTTTCAAGATGATGAACGCGGTGGCCGGAATTAAAGAAAACAGTTGCGACAATGGTGGAAACCCATTTTTTAAAGTGTAACGGTTGGCGATTTCAAGCATAGGTAATGGAAGAGGGTGTTTCATGGAGTCCAAATATGGTCTCGATTTTTGTTGGTGATAGTCATGGTGGCCGGAATCTTGATCAAAAGGTGGAGGTGTGATTTTTGACAAAGAGGAATAAGGGGTTCCAATTTGCGATTCAGGTTGGGAATGAAAGAGGAGATCAAAATGATCACAAATGTGGTCTCGGTTTTGCACGACATGCGCTATAATAGTCATGGTTGAAGAGAAAAGGTGAAGAAGAAATAGAAATGGAGGCAGAGGTGTACGAAGAAGAAGAAGATGGTGGGATCGGTTCTTGTTCTTTCCTTTTCCCTTTTATTTTTTTTTCATTATTATTATTATTATTATTATTATTATTATTATTATTATTATTATTAGCTTTTACTCTTGCATATGGGCATAACCCATACCACACATTTTACTACTTTTTTATTATTTGATTTTTATAAAACCAATAATTACCAAAACTAATTTCTTTGATACTTTTTTTATACAATTCCATTACTAATATTTCGAAACTAATATTTTATAAAATAAAGTAATTAAAATGATTAATCTTTTAAAATAAATTAATAACTAAGACTCTCATATTCAAAATAATAACTACAATTATTACTATACCATTTTACAAAATAATCACAAAAAAATTCTACTATCTTTATCGAATGGTCAAAACGATAAAATAAATAAATATAACATCAACAATTCATATTAATTACTAAATCACAATAAATATGCATAAAATTACCATGTCATAGAAAATATATAAAAATAAAAGAAATCAATATCAATATTACTAATATCTCATAATAATAATTTATTAAAAAATAATTAAAATAAGATATATTTAGAAATAATTAAATATAATTAAGTGCACATTTAACATTAGTCAAACACATAAGAAAATATCTATTATAAAACTTGGAGTGTTACACAGACTAGACTCTCTATGTAAGGCCTTACAATCTGTTTTACTATTGCACCTGTACATCTTCTATTTGCACCCCTCCATCTGCAATTAAAACAAAATAGAAAGAAAAAAACAGCAACAACCAAAACGCTAAACCATCTTTCTCTCAAATTCAATCCCCCACTTCCTTGCGTTTCTTTCTTTGGGCGAGCTGTTTTTGGCTAATTCCGATCACAACGTTTGTCGTCTAAAAAACTTACATCGTTTTTGGATTTTTTCGTCGAAGCACTACTCATTTTGAGTTTTTTTATAAAATTGACGTCAGACCCTTTTGTCGCTCTAACGAGTCAGTGAGACTTTTTTTGCCGTTTTTTCTTGTCATTTAGACTCCATTTTTTCTCATAAAATTATTATTTATTAATTAACATTGATTTTTATGATCTTCATAATTTATCAGTCGCGTCTTGACGATTTTGTGAACTCGCCGTTTATTTGGATTTGCTCGCTGTATGTTGTCGATCTGTAGTTGCTATTGAAAACTCCAATTGATTTCTATGTTTGAGAAAGCGTTTAAATAACGTAAGGGGTAAGAAAGCATTTGAATTCATAAGTATAATTTATTGTGAGATGAATAGGAAAACCATATTTCCCAATTGTTCATCTAGGACTCGCTACGTACGACAGTAGCCTTTTGAGAGTATAAGTTTATGTGATGATGATGATGTATGATTTTTGGTTTAGGCTTTTATTATGATTAATTGCATGTTCTTCTTTCTTATATTATACTATCAACACGATTTCGAATTCACGTCTTTCATTGTTTGTGTTTGACTAGTTCGGCCCTGCATTTGCGAAATCGCAATTATTACAGGTTAATGAGTCTTGAAGTTCAGGTTGGGAGAAGCCCCGCTCTAATAGTTGATACCGGAAATGATTGTTATAAGTTGTATTTTACTTATTTAATTAGAAATGATTTTTTGTATGAAAACCTTATAAGTATTTGTATGTTTTTGGAATTAAATTAAGAAATTTTAGTTAAATCAAGTTTATTGAGACTACACTGTTTTACAAAAGGAAAAAAATTTAAATTGGTTTATTTGTATTTTGAGAAATGTGATCTCCTAAGTCACTCTTAAAAGTTTATTCTTCCTCTGAATGAATTTTTATTTATCCGTTGCAAATTTTTATAGAAATATGGTATAAATTATTATATATATTATTTTGGTGTTTAGGGTGTCACAAGGGAAACGTCATAGGCAAACCAACGAGACACAATAGAGGCAAAGTAGAAGGAGAAAATGAGAAGCAAAGGTAAAGTTGAAGAGTATTACCATGGGCAAAATAGAAGAATATTATAAGAGGCAAAATACTCATAACCGTAAAATGGAATTAGAGGCAAATTGTCTTAAAACATAAAACAACAATCAGAGGCAAAATGTCTAGAATTAGAAAATGGAAATCAGAGATAATGAGGTACGCTTGAAGTTCTAAAATATACTAACCCCATGTTTCACACATCGAAATTTACTGTATTCTTTAGATTTTTAGCAATCATAACAGCACAAATTTGAATAAATCATATATAAAAATGCAGGGTTCTAAAATTAGTTTCACAAACATTTATTTCATGCTAAAATTTATAATTTCCCTTACCCTCAGATTTTAAGAAACTCCATAAATCATTTTAACTCTTTAAAATTCATTAGAATCAACACCCATAAACCCCATAAAAATGGAAATTGTTTAAAGAACTCACTGCTTTCTATGGAAGTTTTCCCTTTGATTCGAGTTGATTTTGGGTAGCTATCTACTTCCCATCTTTCTACTTCTTCAGTTTTTGCACTTTGCTCCAACTATTTTGGAGTTTTTCTTTGTTGTTGCTTATCTTCTCCTCAACACAATTTGATCGATTATTATTGATGGTTGAGGGACGAGACCGTGCATGTAATGGATCAGAGCAAGTCTAATGAGGTTCAATAAACTAATGTTTTTGGAGATTTTGAAAAATAAAGAGGAATGAAGGATTTAGGGAAGATGATGAATAGTACGAGTTTGGGATTTTCTCCCAGCTCTTGGGATCGAGAAGGAAGAAATAAGAGAATGTTTTTCCGACCTTCTCCTAGAAATAAATTATGGAGAGAAAATGAGTGGAAATGCTCGATTTTGACCCTTGGACATTTTCTATATTACCTCTTGCCCATTCTCATTTTATTAAAGTTCATTATTTTTAAATAAATACGTTAATAGCTTTAATTTTTTTTAATAGATTTTAATTTAGTAGGTTGTTACAGTAAAAAAAACACATTTTCCTCTAATTTACTACTTTTGTGTTCAATGTCTTTCTTGTAGGCTTCAACTTAATAACAAATATCTCAAGTTGGCCCAATATATAAGTATCTATAATAATACTAGAAAGCACGAATTATCACCAAAAAGATTCAAACTTATTTGTACTTTGTTGCTGGGTGCATAAATTAGGGGTAGTGGTTACTGTTAGTGTTAAACCTGCATTTTCATCCAGATGCAGTTGCCACTACTAACACAAATGCCCAATTGCAACTGCTTTAAAGAAATTTAGTATAAGTGAAAGAGTTACCAAAATCTGTGTTTTTGTACAGTTCTTTTTTCCATCTGATGTCTTGTATTCTTATCATTATTTTCTTAAATTGGCCTTTATGTATCCTAATGGAATTATGTTTCATTTTATCCATGGATGATCATTCTGGAGGCATTTCTACTGGATGCTTGGCTGAGTTCTTGAAGCATATTCTTATCTCGGTGAGCAATTTAATTCAATTTCTTTTTGTTTTATTCGGATTTTGGTATCAGTTAAAACAGATACTGCTTTTATTCAATGAAATTTTTTCTAGTTTTGGTTGCCTTTTAATCTTTTTAGGTATGGATTTTGGTCCTGCAATTTTTGTAAATATGTTGATGTTGGAAATGAGGAACAAAAGAGCTAGTTTGTGAATTGAAAAATTAGAAGTCCCACATAGAAGGGATTACATATTCTAGTAGTGTATATAAGGTGGAGGTATGACCCGTGGGGTGTGCCCCAAGGGGTACCCCAATTTTGTGAAGGAGCGAGAACACATTCAAAATAAATCACCACACACGCGTGCGCGCGCCGCATCCGCCGTCCGTCCGGCCTGGGCTGGGCTATGCCTGAGCCTGGGCTTGGGTGGTGAATTATTATTTTTTATTAAAAAGAAAATAAAAAATTAATATTTAATTTCTGAAAAAATGAATGCTTGCGTTTTCGGAGTCAACCAGACCTAGAATTATGGGCACGTTTTTAGTGTGGATCTGGTCAGATGGATCCCAAATTTCCTCTGATCTAGTAGCAGATCTCCTCTATAAATAGAGGGTTCTGCTCTGTTGTAAATGACACCAAAAGCACTCCATCTTATGAGGCTTTTCTCTCTTCTCCCTCCATATTCTTACTTCTACATTTCTTTTCTTTCGAGTGGTCTTAGTACCATATTGCGAGTGGCAGCCATTAGACTGCCATACTGAGGGTGTAATTCTAGAATGGTTTTTTCACGGTGCAGTGAAAATCCAATACAGAGTAACTGGGCTGTTTTATCCTGGGGACGGCGTGGTCGATAGTCTGCTTTGCACAATTTGGGCAGTGCCGCGAAACGTCTTAAAGAGAGCGACCTAGTCCGCGACTCAACCCAGTAATATTTTCGGTGGCATAAATTGTTTTTTAAACTCGTTTTTTTTAAACTCGAAACAACAATTTTAAGACGTTTCCTTCTGCCATGTCTACCGAAGAAATTACTGGTACAGGTTCATCCGTTTCTGATTTCAGCAAACCGTTTCGGTTTGAGGGATGTCACTTCAAACGATGGCAACAAAATATGCTATTTTTTCTAACAACGAAAAATGTTGCCAACGTTCTAAAAGATGACATTCCTGTTGTTCCAGAAAATGGTGAACAATCAGAAAAGGATAAAAAAGCTGCTGAATTAACCCAATGGAATAATAATGATTACTTATGTAAGAATTATATTCTGAATGGACTTGCTGATGATCTATATGATTACTATAGTTCCAGCAATACTGCTAAATAGGTTTGGGATGCTCTAAAGAAGAAATATGATACTGAGGAAGCTGGAGCAAAGAAGTATGTTGTTAGCCGCTGCATCAAATATCATATGACAGATGACAGATCAATGGAAGCTCAATCCCATGAAATCCAGAAAATAGCTTATGAGATCGTCTCTGAAGGTATGTCCCTCGATGAACAGTTTCAAATTGCTGTTATTATTGACAAATTGCCCCTTGCTTGCAAAGATGTTAAAAATTCTCTCACGCATAAAACAAAAGAGTTCTCTCTTGAAAGTCTGATAACCCGCCTCAGAATTGAGGAAGAATCCCGTAAACAAGACCAGAAAGAAGAAGTTCTTCTTGTTACCAATAACAAAAAGAAGAAGTTCATTGGAGCAGTTCTGATGCCAAACGACAAACAACTTAAGAATCAGAATCGCAGAAACAACAACAAGAATGGGAACCCTCCAAAGGTCCCAAAGCAGCAGCAACAACCACCTCCTAGAAATGCACCTTTTCTCTGCTATAATTGTGGAAAAGAAGGGCATATGGCACGCAAGTGTAGGAACAAGCCAAACCCTATTCAACAGGCTAACTTGACAGAAGAGCAATTCATTGATATGATTACTGAAATCAACCTTGTTGGTGGATCAGATGGATGGTGGATTGACACTAGCGCCTCTCGCCATGTCTGTTATGACCGTGCTATGTTCAAAACATACACTACTGCTGAAGACAAGAAAGTGTTGTTGGGAGATTCCCACACCACGAATGTTGCTGGTATAGGAGATGTAGAATTAATATTCACATCAGGAAAGACCTTAATTCTGAAGGATGTCATGCACACTCCAGAAATAAGGAAGAATTTAGTTTCTGGTTATCTTCTTAATAAGGCTGGGTTTAATCAGGCTATAGGGGAAGATTTGTACACCATTTCTAAAAATGGTATTTTTGTTGGGAAAGGGTACGCTACTGATGGCATGTTTAAATTAAATGTTGAAATGAATAAAATGTCTCCTTCTGCTTACATGTTGTGTGATTTTAATATTTGGCATGCTAGACTTTGTCATGTGAACAAACGTGTGATTGCAAACTTAAGTAACTTAGGCTTAATTCCAAAGTTATCTTTAAATGAACTTGAAAAATGTGAATTTTGCAGTCAAGCTAAAATAACTAAGAGTTCACATAAATCAGTTGTTAGAGAATCTGAACCTTTAGATTTAATACACTCTAATATATGTGAACTTGATGGAACACTAACGCGAAATGGAAAACGTTATTTTATTACTTTTATTGACGATTGCTCTGACTATACCTTCGTATATCTGATGAAAAATAAAAGTCATGCGATTGACATGTTTAAGATCTTTTTAACTGAAATAGAAAATCAATTTAGTAAAAAGATTAAGAGGTTTCGTAGTGATAGAGGAACAGAATATGATTCTAGTTTATTTAATGAGTTTTATAAATCTCAAGGAATCATACATGAAACCACAGCACCTTATTCACGTGAAATGAATGGTAAAGCTGAAAGAAAGAATAGGACTCTGACTGAACTTGTTGTTGCTATTATGCTTAACTCTGGTGCTGCATCTCATTGGTGGGGGGAAATTATTTTGACTGTTTGCTACGTTCTAAATAGACTTCCAAAATCTATAAGCAAAACATCTCCTTATGAGATAATAAAGAAAAGACAACCAAACTTGTCTTATCTTCGAACATGGGGCTGTCTGGCGTATGTCAGAATCCCCGATCCCAAGCGAATTAAACTCGTCAGTTGAGCCTATGAATGTGTATTCATTGGGTATGCAGTAAACAGTAAAGCGTATAGGTTTTATGACCTAAATGCGAAAGTGATCATAGAGTCAAATGATGTTGACTTCTATGAAAATAAATTTCCCTTCAAATCGAGAAATAGTGGGGGCAGCGAACCCAGTCATACTCTCGTGACAGGAAGAGCTGAAAGCAACATACAAGGTGAATTGGTAACCCCAAGGAGTAAGAGAGTCAGAGTTGCTAAAGATTATGGACCAGAATATATGGCCTATAATTTAGAAGAGGATCCTACAAATCTCAAAGAAGCCTTGTCATCTTTGAATGCAAATCTTTGGCAAGAAGCTATAAACGATGAAATGGATTCCCTAGAATCTAACAAGACCTGGCATATAGTAGACTTGCCTCCTGGTTGCAAGCCGATAGGTTGTAAATGGATTTTGAAAAAGAAACTAAAACCCGATGGAACTATTGATAAATACAAGGCACGCCTTGTAGCCAAAGGTTTTAGGCAAAGAGAAAATATAGATTTCTTCGACACTTTTTCTCCAGTCACGAGAATAACATCCATTAGGGTACTCATTTCACTAGCAGCAATTCATAATTTGGTGATACACCAAATGGATGTTAAAACAACATTTTTAAATGGTGACCTGGAAGAAGAAATCTATATGGAACAACCTGAAGGTTTTGTAATTCATGGACAAGAAAACAAGGTCTGTAAGTTAGATAAATCTTTGTATGGTCTTAAACAAGCTCCTAAGCAATGGCATGAAAAGTTTGACAATTTGATTATATCGAATGAGTTTAAAGTGAATGAAAGTGACAAATGTATTTATTACAAATTTGAAAATGGCATTTGCACCATCATATGTCTCTATGTAGACGACTTACTCATATTTGGTTCAAACATCCATGCTGTAAATACTGTGAAATCATTGTTGAGTAACAACTTTGATATGAAAGACCTTGGAGAAGCGGATGTAATCTTAGGAATCAAGATTACTAGGTTAGAAAAGGGGATTTCTTTAGATCAGTCTTATTATATTGAAAAGATCTTAAAGAAATATAAATACTATGACTGTAAACCTGCTTGCACACCAATGATCCAAGTATGAAACTTTTTAAGAACACTGGGGAAGGTGTTAGACAAACTGAATATGCGAGCATCATTGGCAGCCTCAGGTATGCCACTGATTGTACTAGACCCGACATTGCCTATGTCGTGGGACTATTGTGCAGGTTTACCAGTAGACCTAGTATGGAGCATTGGCACGCTATCGAAAGAGTCATGAGATACCTTAAAAGGGCCATGAATCTAGGATTACATTATCAAAGATTTCCTGCCGTTCTTGAAGGATATAGTGATGCTGATTGGAACACCTTATCAGATGACTCCAAAGCAACCAGTGGCTATATTTTTAATATAGCCGGTGGTGCTGTATCTTGGAAATCGAAGAAACAGACGATACTGACTCAGTCCACTATGGAGTCTGAAATGATAGCACTAGCTACTGCTAGTGAAGAAGCGAGCTGGTTGAGATGCTTGCTAGCTGAGATCCCTTTGTGGGAAAAACCTATGCCAGCTGTGTTGATCCACTGCGATAGTACCGCGGCTATTGCAAAAACTGAGAATCGTTATTACAACGGTAAGAGACGACAAATATGTCGTAAGCACAACAAAATTAGAGAATTACTAACTAAAGGAGCTGTAATAGTGGATCATGTACGCACTGATGATAATTTAGCAGATCCTTTGACAAAAGGATTGGCTAGTGAGAAAGTCATGAATACATCCAAAAGGATGAGACTATTGCCTATAGATAAATGAGTCACTTATGATGGGAACCTGACCTAAAAGACTGGAGATCCCAAGAATTTGGTTCAATGGGTAATAACAAGTCATAGTGATATGAGATGAACATGTTATTATATTTAACAGAAGCATGATTCCTAAAGCGATGGAAGGCCGAGATAATAGAAACTCTTAATGAGATCTATACTCTATGTGGAGGGAGTACCTAGCTACAAGAGTACTCTTGATAGACTCACCTATGTGAATGTGGAAATGAGGCCGTTTCCTATGGAATTTCGAGGCAAAAATTCCTAGAGCATTCACTATACTGGGATAGACGTGCAGGGCCATAAATGCACGGGTTTTTTAGAATACACCTAATGAAAAGGTTGTGTGTGGGTTTGATGTCCGAGATAGAGTTCAAGACTACGAGTCACTCTTGTTAAATCAGAATCTTACTCGCTATGCAAAGGTTCAAGTCATAGACACCTTTGTTTATGCACAATCTTATGAAAGCGTTTGACGCTATTTCAGAACCTACTTCTTAAATTCAAGTGGGGGATTGTTGGAAATGAGGAACAAAAGAGCTAGTTTGTGAATTAAAAAATTAGAAGTCCCACATAGGAGGGATTACACATTCTAGTAGTGTATATAATGTGGAGGTATGACCCTTGGGGTGTGCCCCAAGGGGTACCCCAATTTTGTGAAGGAGCGAGACGCATGCAAAATAAATCACCACAAGCGCGTGCCACCGCCGTCCGGCCGGCTGGGCTGGGCTTGGGCTTGGGTGGTGAATTATTATTTTTAATTAAAAAGAAAATAAAAAATTAATATTTTCAGTGGCATAAATTGTGTTTTAAACTTTTTTTTTTTTTTTAAACTCGAAACAACAGTTGATGTGTAATTCCTTTCTCATCTTTGTCAGTATTAATGGCTTTGATGGTCCATGACATCCAGTTTCCTGTGATGATAATTCATAGTTCTCATCTCTGTTTTTGGATGTTAATGTTTTGCAAATTGGCAACTACATCAATATTCCTGCAGTGTTTTCAATGATGAATGTAGGTGGTGTTTGGGGCAGTATTTTTAAGTTTAGCATTCATAAATTCAGCATTCATCTCTGTTTTAATGCAGCATAAATTCATAAGTGTTGTTCCACTAAACAAGTCTCAAGAAGTGAGTGAGGTAGTACAAAATAGTAGTGTACTCTATGAAAAAACTTTTCCTAATTTCTAACCGGTCACTCTGTTAAGATGTACTATCAAATAACTCTTTCTAAACAAAGACTCTGCTATATTATAAAGTTGGGGTATTATGGTTGCAGCTGCAGTCTGATACCATTTCACTTAGATTTAATACAGTACTTGATACCCTGACAATCTTAATTGCAAGAAATCAGTGAGTTATTTCTTCAGAACGAATTGCAAATTATTTTTTTTTATTTTTTTATTTGATGATATAAAAGGTTTGTCCCACCATCACTTAGTACAATGCCAGTGTAATTGCAGTGCTATTTTGAGTACACTTGTCGTTTTCTAATCCTTCTTATTTGTAGAGACTTTTCCAATCATACATTGATGCTATGTTGCTAACCATGAATAGTTGATTACCTACAATTTTAGCTTCATGACAAATGTTTCTATAGCCATTGATATTCATTTTGGTATCATATTTTTTTGTGTGAGTAACCATTCTTTCCATATATGCATATGGCATATATGAGAGTTATTATCATTTGTTACTTGAATGTTTAAACTTAGGAACAAAAATTAATAGTTAATGCTTTCACATTTAGTATTTTCTTATCCACATTTCTTTTTAATTTACGGAACTATATTTATTTTCATAACATTTGTCAGTGTATTAAAATAAGGAGTGGTTTGTACTCATTGTTTGGTGTTTGGGGCAGTATTTTGCAGTGTTTTGTAATATTTATAATTATACAATCTGGTATCAAAGCCTTAGGGTGCAGCTAGACTAGAGTTGTCAAATTGTATAAATATGTGATGTAATAAAATCCGCAGGTTTTCCTTTGATAAGCTCTGGTACATTGATCAGATGCTAAAGATTCTGTCGAAGGTATGAATCTAAGAAACATGCTTTTGTAGTGAACTAAAATCTCATCTCATCTCATCCATGATACATGTTAGTTTTTTGGGTACCAGTGATGTGTTTTCGTGTATGATAGATAGTTAATTGTATCTCATCTCTACAACTGACATGCTACATCTCATGTAAATTGAAAATTGATTTCCATGACAGCTTGTTACATTTTTTCCAAACGCCCATGTATAAAATTTTATTTCAATTCATGTTCTTATGTCTCTTTATCACTTTATATGTATAAGTACCGAGCTGCACAGCTACTTCTATGTATGGATCACAAATCATCACTACACAAAGTCGTGGTTACATTGCTGCTTGGCTCTTTGAGTTGTTTCTTGATGATATTTGAGAATGCAGGTTGATGCTTGACCCATATGCAAGAATTGTTTATGATTACGTGGGAGGCATAGAAGATCTTAGAAAAGCTAAAGTGTGCATGTATTTCTGAATAACTTTGTTTTATTATATTTCTTTTGCTAAGCAAATTTTGAGGTATTTTTACTGAATTTTCTGTATGAATAGGTACGAACTATAATTCCTGCTGATATTTCATTTTGGGAAGATTGTTGTGAGTTTTTATTGATCAACTACTTCATCCTGATTTCCTATATTTTATGGGATTTAATTCATATGCACCTTATAATATCAGAAAATTAAACATTATACAGATCATATAAAACAGGACAGCATCATGTAAACTAAGAATTGGACTTGTTAGCATAAATGTTATATATAGATCTAAGAAAAGAAATTAGTGAATATGTATATATACCTGTTCCCTAGCTTTTCGTGAAGCTTAATGATAGTTTCCTCTTCTTCATTTGTGAAATTCCCTCTCTTGATATCAGGTTTCAAATAGTTAATCCATCTTAAGTTTACAGCTCTTCCCACACCTTAACAACCCTGCACACCAAAATCATCAATACATATAATATGACATTACAAAAATAATAATCAAAAGGTGAAAATTTTGCCTGGGATTACACTTGTTGTTAGTCCATTGATAGCTTTGATGATTGATCAACTTAGGCAATTGCCTCCTCTTATTAGCGGTGCTCTCCTTAGCAGTGCTCAGGTGTATTTTATAGTCTTTTTGATACTCTTTTGCTCGCAATTTAGTTTATCTGATAATAGCTACAACGTTGTTGTGTCTAACTTCTTATCGTGAATCAAACAGTACTATGATGAATTGTTGTTAATTATGTTTAATGATGGATGATTTAAATGCAAATCTTTCTCTCTCTTTTTGTTTTGTTTATTATATTAGACGCTTGATGAATCATCTGAAACGCTCAACCAGCTTTGGCAAGGCACAATAAAGGTGTGAATTTTGATAACTGAATTCAACTTTGGCTCAAATTTGCTTTTGCAGAAATATGTTGCAATCTTGCCTGATTGATTGCATAAATGAGACTGATGATTATTGTATCGATGATGATAGTACTTTTACTTACTTAAAGCTAATGTTTGCAATTCTAATTCATACAGGTGCTTTTTGTTTCACCAGAGCGGTTCTTGAATGAAGAGTTTCTGTCTGTTATTTCTTCTGTGTCAGCCGTCTCACTCGTTGTGATTGACGAGGCGCATTGTATATCTGAATGGTGAGGGGATTGCAATGTTGTATTGGTGAAGCACATTCTTTTTGTTTGTTACTTTGGAGATCTTCTGTTTCTGTTTCCTTGTTGATTAGATTTTAAATTTTTTACAGGTCTCACAATTTCCGACCTTCATTCATGAGACTTAGAGCATCATTACTTCATAACAGTCTTAATGTAGGTTCTGTTCTTGCAATGACAGCTACTGCTACAGCCACGACTTTAGATGCCATCATGTCTGCCTTAGATATTCCTCGCACTAATCTTATTCAGAATGTACACTTAAGGGACAATTTGCGTTTGTCGGTGTCTGTGGTAAAAAATAGGCAAGTTAGATGCTTCCACTTTACTTCTTCAGACTGTATTCCCTTTTTTCTCTCCTTATTTGAGTTTTGTTACACGTATTCATCAATGATAGGATGAAAGACCTACTGGTTCTGATAAAGTCTTCTCCTTTTGTGGAAGTTAAAAGCATCATAGTATACTGCAAATTTCAGGTGTGTATATGGACTTTTTTTTTCTTTCAATTTTCAGGCACTGGGTCTCAGTGTTAAGTGATTTCATATAGTCATCTGCATTATGTTCCATGGAATTCTCTTTTCTTGCCCACAGTATTAGAAATGTATAATGTCATTTGCACAGAAAAGTTATTAAGTTCTTTGTCTCAGGTTTAGTATATGGCTAATTACTTAAATTTGCAAGGAATGCTGAATTGGATTTTTTTGTATATGGCTAATGATTTGGCCAAATAGACAAGAAGACAGACACCAAATAGATATTTGAAAACCAAGAAGCAGACATGGTGATGAATGATGGATTAACATTAACCCCTTGACTTGAAAGGAATAGCTCGGATGACAATCTGGTGATATAAAGCAGCAAGTGCAGCTCCAATGAAAGGTCCAACCCAGAATATCCAATGGTCATCCCAAGCATGGTCTCTGTTGTATATTATGGCTGCACCAAGACTCCTTGCTGGGTTAATGCCTGTTCCTATTATGGGAATAGTTTCCAAGTGAACCAAGAACACTGCAAACCCAATTGGAAGTGGGGCCAAAATCTACAAATACAAATACAACAACATCAAAAAAATGATTTTTCTGAATACGATATAAATTGTCTCGGGTTTAGTATATGGCTAATTATTAAGTTCTTTGTCTCAGGTTTAGTATATGTCTTGATTTTTTTGAAAACAGACTTGTGTATTGGATTATACTTTAATTAATACTTAGTGATGATATGTAAATTTTATTTAAGAGTATTACAATAGTTGAATCATACTTTAATTAATATTTAGTTACGGTTTGTGAATATGATATAAATTGCTTTAAAATATTTGCAATAATATTCTAATTAAAAACTTATATTAAATAATTAAAAAATGTATTGATAATAATATAAATTTTCATATCAATTAAAAATAAATAAAAAAACAAAAAAAAAACAGCTTCATATTTCTTGCGGATTTTTCTTCAAAAACAGTTTTGATCCGGATTTACCTACGGAATAAAGTTTGTTAAATATTAGTTGCGGATTTACCTGCGGCTTAATCCGCAGGTACTTTTTTAGAAATCTTCATTAAACAATTATCTACGAAGGTTGAGAAAATACTACCGTCGGTAAATCCGCAGGCAATGATGTTTCCTGCGGAATTTAACTTATATCTGCAAATAAAACCTTAATTTCTAGTAATGATATAAATATCTATAATAATACTTGAAAGCACGAATCATCACAAAAAAGATTCAGACTTCTTTGAGAATAACATGTCTACTCAATACTTATATCCACTGTCCAAAAACAGATTAACATATATTTATGCATTGTCATTATTTTATTTTAGTTTTACCTACTTCAATTGTTAACATGATTTGTATATATTTATATATTTTATTTTAGTCATATCTTACCTTAATTTTTTAATACGTTACACTTTATGGTTTGATATATATATTTTTAATTCTTTAATTACACGGGACGATCTCTCAAAAGCTCAACTTCGTAGTTTAGCATTAATAATCATTAATATATTTATTCAAATTTTGAATATATATTCTCTTAATTGTGCGTTTATCCCACACACTTTGCAACCAAAAAAAATGTTTCTTTATGAATTATGACAATTCATTAACATGATAATTTATAAAAGTGTAAAACTACTGTTATAGAAATATAATAAATCAACTTTTTCAATTAACAATCGATTCGTTGTTAAAAAAATCAATTAAAAATTTATTTAAATTAATCCGTTATTAAAATAGGCATTTAAAATATAAATGCTTTAGAATATTCCATATAAAGATCATCTAAATATTATTGCCACATTATTGAGACTATTCTTTTTTTTTGTCTTAGAAGACATGATAAATATTATCATAAATATCTCACACAACTTTGAGTTTTCAAGTTTGAACTCGGGACATGACGTCCAACCTAACAATATTGGTATTTGTCAATTGACTTATGAATTAAGGACGTTATTCATACTATTCTATGATACTAGAATTTAAACCTTTTCAATGTAAAAAGTGTAAATGCAACATAAAAGAATAATGTCAAGTGTTGTGAACAAATTAAACGTAAACGAAAAACAAAATATTCACTAGTTTAAATTTAAAATTACTTTTTTAACACTTAATCATTTTTTAATTACTACCATATCCATGCATGGCCAGTTCAAAAAAAATTTGTCAAATTTTGTGCTTATGATGTTAATAGCATCTAGAAGATCTCAACATAAAAAAATGTGAATCATTTTCATGGCAATAGTTGTATTACAATAATATTACCGATTTTATTATATATTAACTAAATTTTATCATCCTATAAAAAAACTAAAATTTATCATATAACAACTAAATCGTATATCAACGTAAATGTATTTATCATCTTAATTAAATTTTAAAATCTCAATGTTCACTAATAGTAATGAAAAGACTAAATTATAGTAAAAGTTGTAACGCTACCAACTATTAGCATGTAAAAATCAATTAGATGCAGTCTGTTTTCTAAAACTATTTCAAACTTGATCTTGGACCCTCTATAAATCCAAATAAAATTTACCACTGTTATATTACAATTCTCAGGGGAATTATTATATTTTTGTGCACCTCTAAAAATTTGCCACATATAGAATAGTGAAAAAGAATAAGATCTACATTTTTGATGAAGACAAAAAGATTATGTGGATTGATCAAAAAAAGCAAAACTCAAAGGATATTAATTCAACTCATCCTTCAATTCATATTAGGTAACTTAGGCCTTAAGGTACTTGATATTAATTCAAACTACATTTCAAATACAATATTATGAGAACCCTCTATAGTTAGCATATGCATTAAAGTATTTTCTAAATATTTAAATACATAAACAAATGTTTAAAAATAAAGTTTTTGACAAAAATCAAAGATGTATTCGACTACAGCCTCTCGTAGCCGAATACAAACAGTAAGTCAGTAGCAAAAACAGAAGAACTGTATTCGAATACGAAGTATCGTAGCCGAATACAGATAGCAAGTCAGTAACTAAAACTGAAGATCTGTATTCGAATACACTAAGGATGTATTCGAATACAACTTCGAAACAATGCAATTTTTCAGTTCTGGATCATTGCATAAGTTCATCAAAACTTATGGGAACAATTGCCACTGATCTGAAGTATTATCTATCGATTATAAATACAATTCAATTCATAGCTTCAGTTCTTACATACAACAATTCTACTTACTAATCTTAGAATTATTTTCTGAAATATCAAACACTTTCAAAGCTTAAGTTTCATATTTTCAAGTACATGCTTTTCAATTTCATATCATTAAGAAAGGTTCTCATTTGTACTTGGAAGTGTGCTTGATTAGTATCATTATACTTAGTGTTATAATCTTGTTCTGAGTTAAGAACATTATTACAAAATCAATTGAAGTTATTGTATCATTTGAAGAACTTAGTGTAGATTCTTCAAGTATTGTTAACTGAGATAGTGGTGTACTATCTTTGGCTAAGTGTTAAGAATTTGTAACTGAAGTCTTAGTGTTAGACTTGTAACTTATTCAAACAATTAGTGGAAAATCTCTTGTGGTGTGCAAGAGGACTGGATGTACCCTTGGTTGTAAGGGGAACCAGGGTAAATTTATGTGTGATTTACTTTCAGTCTTTTACAAAGCTTTCATAGACTTAAACACAGCTAGTTAAGCAAACTCACAAAACTCTAAAAACAGAAAAATCTTCTAACACCTAATTCACTCCCCCTCTTAGGTGCGCCTATGTTCTTACAATTGGCATCAAAGCAGGTTCTGGTATTTTGCTCCTCGATTCATGGCTTTCGCACAACCTTTTTTTTAGAGATGGTGGTAGCAGCAACAAACCACCTTGCTTTGTTGGTGAGAATTATGATTTTTGGAAAATACGTATGCAGGCATACCTTGAGGCACAAGGAGATGACATATGGGAGGCTTTAGAGAACGGTCCATATATTCGAACAACGGTCATCAACAATAAAGAAGAAATAAAATAAAAGCCTCATGGACAGACAATGAAAAGAGAAAAGTGTTGTTTGACAAGAAAGCTAAAAATATGTTACAATCAGCATTAGGAATGGACGAATTCTTTCATACATCCCACTGCCAAACAACAAAAGAAATATGGGATACTCTTGAAGTAACCCACGAAGGAACAATTGAGGTAAAACGTTCAAAACTAAACACTTTGTCTCAAGAATACGAAATGTTTCGAATGCAACCAGGTGAACCAATTCTAGACATGTAGAAAAGATTCTCTCACTTTACAAATCACCTGACAGCACTTGGCAAAAGTTTCACTAATGATGAATTGAACCTAAAGGTTCTGAGATCATTAACTAGAGCATGGCAGCCTAAAGTGACAGCAATTTCTGAAAAGAAAAGTGTATCTAAAATGTCACTCTTTGCACTTTTCGGAAAATTACAAGAGCATGAAATAGAACTCGAAAGATTGGAAAAGAATGAGTTTAGAAAAGAAAACAAAGAGTATTGCATTAAAAATAGAATCAAAAGAATTGATGAATGAAGAAAATTCAGATGAAGATGAAAATATCACTCTCTTTGTTAAAAAGTTCGGTAAATTTCTTCAAAACGATAGAACGTTCAAGAAAAAGAAAAACTTCAAAAAGAAAGATATTTCCACTACAAATCAAAATTTTACTTGCTTTGAATGTGGAAAACAAGGACACATGAAAGCAGAATGTCCTAACATTATCAAGAAGAATGCTACCAAAAGGAAGGAGTTCAAAAAGGCATACATAGCATGGGAAGATAATGAAGTAAGTTCATCTTCAAATTCAGAAAATGACGAATGTGCAAACGTTGCCTTGATGGCATCTCACCATTCTGATGACGAAAAAGAGGTTAGTAGTAAAAATACTTGTTATAATGATGATTCATGTATTGAAGATAATGATGCACAACAGGCTATAAAAGAACTACTTATGGAATGTAGAAATCTGTACAAAATAGTGTCGAATCAAAAGAAACAAATTTTATCTCTTAATGAAAAGATCGACACTATGCAACAAGATTTTGAAAAACAAAAACAGAATTCTACATGCAATAAATGTGATTCACTCTCATTTAAAATTGTCCAAATGAATAGAGTTATCGAAAGATACGAAAAAGGACAAGTTGGATTGGAAAATTTACTTACATGCAAAGATATACAAACGATAAAAGTGGACTTGGTTACTCAAAATTTGATAAACCAAGTACTAGTAAAACTATCTTTGTCAAAGCAAGTAACCAATCCAAAAATGAGAAAGTAATAGATGTTCAAAAGAATCATCATTATTCTAATAAAAGTACTATTCAAAAGAAACCATGTTTTCCTAAAAGGATTCCAACATGTTTCTATTGTGGTCTTAATGGCCACACACCTAATGCTTGTCATTTTAGGAACATTGGTGTTCCACAAGGGCATTATGTGTGGGTCAAGAAAGGTACTAATGTTCAAGGACCCAAAGCACTTTGGGTACCTAATAAACTATAAATCTTGTTTTGTAGGAATACACACAAAGTACATCAAATATGTGGTACTTAGTTAGCGGATGTTCAAAGCACATGACCGGTGACAAAACTAAATTTTCAGCACTAACTCTTGAGTCAAAAGGTTATGTGATCTATGGAGATAACAACAAAGAAAAAATTTTGGGCATTGGAAAGGTTGGTATTGCTCCATCTCCTTTAATTGAAGATGCCCTCTGTGTTGAAGGTTTAAAGCACAATCTCATAAGCATAAGCCAGCTTTGTGACAAAGGTTACAAAATCACTTTCAACAAAGATGAATGTATTATCCAAAATGAGGTAACAAGTGAAATTCAATTTATTGGTAAGCATTCTAAAAATATTTTTACAATAAATCTTGATGATTTATCCTTAAGAATGAAATGTCTTATGGTAAGTGACAACAATGATGCATGGCTATGGCATGAAAGATTTGCACATATCCATATGGATCATTTAAACAAGTTAGTCAAGCATGAACTTGTTGTAGGCTTACCAAAAATGAAATTCATTAAGGATAAATTATGTGACGCTTGTCAAAAGGGTAAACAAACTAAAGTTTCCTTTAAACCCAAGAATATTGTATCAACTTCAAGACCACTTCAATTAATACATATGGACTTGTTTGGTCCATCAAGAACTAAAAGTCTTGGTGGAAATTCATATGGACTAGTAATAGTTGATGATTTTTCAAGGTTCACATGGACCTTATTTTTGGCAAATAAAAATAAAGCTTTTAAAGCATTTAAGAAATATGCCAAACTAGTCCAAAATGAACAAGCAACCACAATTGTATCAATTAGAAGTGATCATGGAGGAAAATTTCAAAATGCCTCTTTTGTAGAATACTGTGAAGAAAATGGAATCTTCCATAATTTTTCTGCACCAAGAACACCTCAACAAAATGGAGTTGTTGAGAGAAAGAATAGATCATTGGTAGAACTTGCAAGAACTCTGCTAAGCGATTCAAGTCTACCAAAATACTTTTGGGCAGATGTTGTAAGTACAGCTTGTTATGTATCCAACCGATTAATAATCCGACCAATGCTGAAGAAAACTCCATATGAACTATATAAAGGAAGAAAGCCGAATATTTCTCACTTTCATATATTTGGATGCAAATTTTGTGTTAAATAATGGTAAGGATAATCTCGGCAAATTCGATGAAAAGGCCGATGAAGGTACTTTTATTGGTTATTCCTTAACTAGTAAAGCATTTAGAATTTTTAATAAAAGAACTTTGATAGTTGAAGAATCTATACATGTATCTTTTGATGAATCTAACCCCTCGAAAGAGGATAAAATTATTTGTGATGATGACGATTTTATAAATAACGAAATAAGCAAAAACAATCAAGTTGATCAAACAAATCAAAAGGATGAAATCAATATAGAACAACAAGATCAACACATTGATCTTCCTCGGGAATGGAGAACCCATCGTGATCACCCGATTGACAACATTATAGGTGATATCAACAAAGGAGTCACTACAAGGCTAAATCTCAAAGATGCTTGCTTAAATATGGCATTTGTCTCTCTAATAGAACCTTCCAAAAAAGGTGAAGCCCTTAAAGATGATCAATGAATACTTGCCATGCACGAAGAACTAAATCAATTTGAAAGAAACAAAGTTTGGGAACTTGTTCTAAATCCGTGAAATAAACACATCATTGGTACCAAATGGGTGTTTAAGAAATAATTAGATGAAAATGGAATAGCTATTCGAAACAAGGCAAGGTTGGTCGCTCAAGGATACAACCAAGAAGAAGGGATTGATTTTGATGAAACATTTGCTCCAGTAGCAGGATTAGAAGCAATCCGATTACTACTTGCTTATGCTTGCTCTATGAACTTTGAACTGTTTCAGATGGATGTCAAGAGTGCGTTCTTAAATGGCTATATAAATGAGGAAGTCTATGTCAAACAGCCACCTGGCTTTGAAGACTTCAAAAATTCTTCACATGTCTTCAAATTAAAGAAGGCGCTTTATGGTTTGAAACAAGCTCCAAGAGCTTGGTATGATAGACTGAGTAAATTTTTATGTGAACATGGATTTGAAAAAGGTAAAGTTGATAAAACCTTATTCATTAAAAGAAAAAATGGTCATACTTTACTTGTTCAAGTCTACGTAGATGATATCATATTTGGATCAACCAAAAATGAAATATGTGAAGAATTCTCATTAATGATGCAAGGAGAATTTGAAATGTCCCATGATGGGAAAATTAAACTATTTCCTAGGACTTCAAATCAAGCAACTTAAGAATGACATCTTTATTCATCAAGCAAAATATTGTAAAGAATTATTAAAAAGATTTGAGATGGACAACAGCAAAGAAAGTATGACTCCTATGGATCCGGAATGTATATTGATAAAGAAGAAACTGGTAAATCAATTGATATATCAAGGTATAGAGGTATGATTGGGTCACTCTTATATCTAACGACTAGTAGGCCAGATATTATGTTTAGTGTTTGTTTGTGTGCAAGGTTTCAAGCAGATCCGAAGGAATCACATCTTGTAGCAGTAAAGAGAATAATGAAATATCTAAAAGGAACAACCAATGTTGGCCTATGGTATCCAAAAGGTAGCATATGCAATCTCATTGGTTATTCTGACTCTGACTATGCAGGATGTAAGACAGACCGAAAAAGCACAAGCGGCACCTGTCACATTTTAGGAAATGCACTAGTATCATGGTCTTGTAAGAAACAAGCATGCGTGGCTTTAAGTACTGCTGAGGCAGAATACATAGCAGCAGGCAGTTGTTGTGCTCAAATCCTATGGCTTAAGCAACAACTATGTGACTATGGACTTCATCTCGGGTGTATTCCTCTAAAATGTGATAACACTAGTGCTACCAACATCACTAAGAATCCAATCATGCATTCTCGGACCAAACATATCGACATACGTCATCATTTTCTGAGAGATAATGTGCTCAAAGGCAATGTTGAAGTTACTTTTGTCGACACTCATAATCAACTAGCGGATATTTTTACAAAGCTACTACCTAGAGAATCATTCTACAAAATACGAAGGGAACTGGGCATTCTAAATGAAAGTGATCTCTAAAGGTTTGAATGCTTTGTAAGTCATGTCACTTTTAATTTCAAATTTTTGCATCTTCTCTTACAAAATTATTAATATATGATTCTTTGATATCTATGTGTTTTACTAAATATCAAATACATGTTTAAAATTATTTCTTTAGTTAAATTTTTTTAAAAATAATTTAAAACGAAATTTTTACTGTCGTATTCGAATACACACTGTCTGTATTTGAATACACGTTCTTAGAAAAATTTGTATTCGAATACATCAAACCTGTAGTCGAATACAGATTTGAGTTTTTCAGCATATAAAAACGTTTTTAACATATTTTAGGTTTTTCGCGAATACAAAACTGTTAGTAGCCGAATACAATCAAAATCTCTGGTTTCCTTTCTTCAAAAATTTCATCTAAACTTACATGCAATCATCTCTAAACCTTCATCTCATCATCCATTACATCTAAGATTGTTTTAAAATCAAACCTAAACCCCAAATTTTCCCAAAAACCGTAAAACTTCATCTTCTCAATATGGATGCACGAAAAAGAGGTCCAAGAACGAAGGTTGCTGCAGTGGGTTCATCAAAGAAAAGAAGAAATGATAATATGGCTGACCTATCCCGGTTACTTCACTCACCGAAAGAAATTGACAGATTTAGAACCCACTTCTTCGACAAAAAAAATTGATAACTCCAAAAATTAGTACGCTAGATTCCTTTTCTGAGTTTAAATTCTTTGAGTTACTGAAAGCTCAAAAATTAGAAGAGTTCATTGGTTACAATGGTCCCAACTATCCTGACCTTTTTAGGGTATTCTTCTGCAATCTTGAAAAAGATGGTTCTAGGCTAGTTTTTAAGGTTAAAGGAAAGCTTATTAGTTTAGACACTAAAATTATTGGAGAAATTCTGCACATACCATATGAAGGTCAGAAAATGTGTCCAGGATATTTATGTGAATGGGTAAACACTACCAAATACGATGCTTACATCTCACTATGTCGATTTGATAAAGATACTATGGAAAGAAAAAGAACAAAGGCTGGTTCGGAGTTCGCTCGACAAATATATGGTGTTGGTAACCTAACATTTGACAATAGATTACTACATTACTTCTTAAGTTACATTTTAGTACCGAAAGCCGTGAACTATTCACAAATATTTGAGTTTAAACTTCAAATCATGATTTTTATGATAGAAGGGGATGATCTCAACTGGGCTTACTTTGTCCGCTCAGTTTTGTTTGCTTCCAAAGATTCTATAGGTTTGCCCTACGCAAGAGAAGTTACAAGAATTTTGGAACATTTTAAGGTGGATTTCTCAGGCGAAGTTTTGTACCAAACAACCAAAGACAATCTGTTAGATTTAAGTGTTCTGCCCATTATGAATATAGTATGGAATGAACCACTTCAAACGTATGTTCATAAGGGTGATCTTGGACAAACTTCATCAAATGCCCAAGATGACACTGCAGAAGAAGCAGAACCAGCAGCAAAACCAAAAGGAGCACCAGAAGCAGAAAACATAGCAGCTGCTGAAGACATCATTTCAAATCAAATGATCATGGACAAACTCAACGCAATTCAATCCTTTGTCACGGATCAATTTCAACAAATGAATACTTCTTTCACTAACCAATTTCAAACCATGACCACATCCTTCAACAACAGATTCCAACACATTGAAACAACCATCACTCAACGTCATGCCTCTTTTCATCAAGAACTGAGTAACCTATCCGACAAGACTGACCATCTTCATCTCCCACCAGATTTTGATGAGTAGATTGGCTATTACAAGTTTTTGTTATTTGTTTCCGCTTTGTTAAACATTTCCGTTAAAACTCTTCGTTTCTTTTTTAAATATATTATTATACATGGTTATTTGAGTTCCTTCTTGATTGAAATCCTCCTCAATATCATATGAGGCTTATGTTTATTTTCCATATATTGTGTATGCTTTGTGTGTTGTATGATATCCTCTTCCTTTTTGATCATGTCAAAAGGGGGAGAAAAAGTGTATATTGTTGGTTGCTAGCATTGAAATTTTTACAGATCTTCCAACACAAAAATTCAAAAACAAAGAGAGATAAACCATACATCAACGGGGAGTAAGCATATACCAAGGGGGAGAAATCAAGTCTTTGAAATTTCAAGCAACAAGGTTTCTTCATGATCAAAAAGGGGGAGAATGAAAAAGAATAAGATCTACATTTTTTATGAAGACAAAAAGATTATGTGGATTGATCAAAAAAAGCAAAACTCAAAGGATATTAATTCAACTCATCCTTCAATTCATATTAGGTAACTTAGGCCTTAAGGTACTTGATATTAATTCAAACTACATTTCAAATACAATATTATGAGAACCCTCTATAGTTAGCATATGCATTAAAGTATTTTTTTAAAATATTTAAATACATAAACAAATGTTTAAAAATAAAGCTTTTGACCAAAATTAAAGATGTATTCGACTACAGCCTCTCGTAGCCGAATACAAACAGTAAGTCAGTAGCAAAAACAGAATATCTGTATTCGAATACAAAGTGTCGTAGCCGAATACAGATAGCAAGTCAGTAGCTAAAACTGAAGATCTGTATTCGAATACGAAGTTTCGTAGCCGAATACAGATGTCAAGTCAGTAGCTAAAATTGAACTTTTGTATTCGACTACAGCTTTGCGTATTCAAATACAACTCAAGTCAGTGACAAAAATCTCATACTTGTATTCAACTACAATGTATCGTATTCGAATACGAAGTTCAAATTTTGAATAAAAACTAAACGTTATAGAAGTGTATTCGAATATACTAAGGATGAATTCGAATACAACTTCGAAACAATGCAATTTTTCAGTTCTGAATCATTGCATAAGTTCATCAAAACTTATGGGAATAATTGCCACTGATCTGAAGTGTTATTTATAGAGTATAAATACCTCATAGCTTCAGTTCTTACATACAACAATTCTACTTACTAATCTTAGAATTATTTTATAAAATATCAAAGACTTTCAAAGCTTAAGTTTCATATTTTCAAGTACATGCTTTTCAACTTCATATCATTAAGAAAGGTTCTCAGTTGTACTTGGAAGTGTGCTTGATTAGTATCATTATACTTAGTGTTATAATCTTGTTCTAAGTTAAGAACATTATTACAAAATCAATTGAAGTTATTGTATCATTTGAAGAACTTAGTGTAGATTCTTCAAGTGTTGCTAACTGAGATAGTGGTGCACTATCTTTGGCTAAGTGTTAAGAATTTGTAACTGAAGTCGTAGTGTTAGACTTGTAACTTATTCAAACAATTAGTGGAAAATCTCTTGTGTTGTGCAAGAGGATTGGATGTACCATTGGTTGTAAGGGGAACCAGGATAAATTTTTGTATGATTTACTTGCAGTCTTTTACAAAGCTTTCATAGACTTAAACACAGCCAGTTAAACAAACTCACAAAACTCTAAAAACAGAAAAATATTCTAACACCTAATTCACCTCC